>JADLIF010000870.1:0-64294 GCA_016648015.1 Steinernema khuongi | reverse complement strand
TTGTAGATTCAAAAGTCCTCTATCGTAGGCTTTGAGCAGGGCAAAAGGCGCAAGTAGAAGGACGAAAAAGAGCGACGCGGGGTTCACATTTGGGTCAAAGGAGAAGTGGACACGGGATAGGAGCAGGGTCAAGAGTACGAGGAGCGAAAGGAAAGCTAGAAGTGGTTTAGAAGTTCAAGGGGCAAGCACAAAAAGCAAAAAGATGGAGCCGCGAGATCAGGTCAAAGTCACAGTGTCTTGGAAGAGGGAAATGCACATGGCTTCTGTCAAGAGCACAGGAACAGGATCAGGGAGGTCAGGGATCAGGAAAGAAGGACAAGAGTGCCCCAGCAAAAAAGATGGAGCCGTGAGCCGCCCCGTAGGGCGGCGAAACGGCGACTGTTGTGCAAAGTCAAAGCACAAGGAATCTTGCTTTGTGAAGGGCGAAGTCACGGTTTCTTGGGAGAGGGAAAGGCACAAGGGATGAGACAGGGAGACAGACAGACGTCAGGGATCAGACTGTCAAAGGGAAGGGGCAAAATCAAGGGGCAAAATGCTGTTTTCTGGAGCGTTTTTCATGAAATCAAAAGCATATAGCAAAAATCAAAAAGCTCTAAGCATAAGTGCTAGACGTGAGCCGCCCGTAGGGCGGCGAAACGGCTAGTAATAAAGGAGAACAGTCAGACAGATGTGCGTCCGTACGTACGTTCGTGCGGATCCGAACGTGCGAACTTTCTCCAGGGTCTGATTTCCTGTTCCGCTGCGGGTGGGCGCGCGAACTCGCGCCTCATTCGGAAGATCGTCGCAAAACTGAACGTTGTTCGGAACTTTTTTGTGGAAGTATGTGGAGCAAAATTTGCATAAAACGATATCTATCACTGAAGCCATGAATTGGCGCTATTGAGTGGACACCAGACAGATGTGCATGTGCATCCGTTCGTCACACCCGAACATGCGAACTTTCCGAAAACAGCGTGTGTGGTCCACTTGCAGCGGTACGCTCTTGCGCTGCCTCATTCAGATGACCGGCGCACTTCTGTGCGGTGCTTTAAGCTTTCCTTAAGCTTTATGCATAACAGAATTGGATAGAAAGCACTGGCTAGCTAGAGAAAACGTAGCCGCGCGCAATTTGCGCGCAAAGCCCCGTTAATATTCTAGATATGGACGGTGGAAATTTCGACCACAGACGACGAGTTTTTCGCCATAGGGACGAACACGGGCGTTTCGTCGCTCCTGCTCCTGATTGCCAGTGTACTCCATGCCAACTGCCTGAGGCTGACAGGCGTGAGGCGATGCATCGCGCGATGCAGGAAAACGGTAAATATAATATAGTTCATTATTTGGCCGGGTACTACTGAGTAGGCATTGATCTAGGCCGCTTCCTACGAGCAATGTGTAAGCCTCTTCGCTTTGACGAGTATATTCTAGATCTGGGTCGCCAAGGACAGGCTCAGGGCCATGGAAATTTTGACCACAGAGGAAACGTTTTTCGCCACAGGGATGACCAAGGGAACTTCTGTCCTCCTCCCGCCAATTGCCCATGCACTCCGTGCCACGTGCCTACGAAGTTCATGCGTGAGGCAATGCATGACATGGTTGAGGAAAGAAAGAAGGCCCCCCAACAATGGAAGTAAAGCTCCGGTGTCTTCCTTGTTTCGGCAAGTAGAGCGGTTTGTTCTTGATCATTGTGGAACATGGTCCAAATACATAGTGTTGTAGTTTTAACCGCCAGTTATTTGATAAAGATTATTTGATAAACACTTTAGCACCCACAGAAGACTTATTCCAATACGTAGAGAAGACACGTAAGCATTTCGAACTCCTGGCTTCCTCCTTGATCGTTGCGGGTCCAAATCGTTTCCGAATACCCTTGATCGGTTTGTTTTTAGTTCATTTTATGACAGGATTACGTGTTAGTAATACTATGAGGAGCATCAGTTATTGTTATGGGGGATTGAGGTTGGTCAGATTTCCGAGGTTTCTCAACGTGTCCGTCGCCTTGGTTTGCAACACTGCCACCCGTTCTTTGCTCACGTTGCCGACCCGGGTTCGCATTCCCTCGAGGCGATTGACGCTCATCGTCAATTTTTGCTTCTCCTCCCGAGGTCCAAGTGCATATTGCAGCTGCCGAGGAGGCTTGGCCGGAATGTTCACGTGCGCAGCGGAATGTAAACTACGAGTCCACGATGAGTGACATGTGCGCCGCGAGTTGCTTGTTGTGATCTGACAATGAGCTCGAGTCTCAGGCATGACGTGTAGCCAGCTGATCTTCGCACCAGGACAAGTTTGCAGAGCCGGTCGAGAAGAAGGAAGGGAGACCGGACTTCTACACACTTCTTCGGTGACGTCGATAATGATT
The DNA here is from genome assembly GCA_016648015.1 of Steinernema khuongi. Taxonomy (NCBI): domain Eukaryota; kingdom Metazoa; phylum Nematoda; class Chromadorea; order Rhabditida; family Steinernematidae; genus Steinernema; species Steinernema khuongi. The sequence goes on along the minus strand of JADLIF010000870.1, from coordinate 61,956 downwards.
CGTTGCACTGTGCGCACTTACAATCAAGGAAGTTAGCTGGAGGAATGTCGGCGAGTGCGGCGAACTCTATGATGTTCAGGTTCTTGTCGTGAGATTGCACTTGACCGCTCCAAAGATTATGTGTCATGGACGAAGACGCTAACACCAAAGACGCTAACACCATCGTTGTCATGTGGATATTAAGTGATCATGCCCTATCCTTCTGGCGGATGACTCACTGCTGCCAGTCACAAGTCAGAAAGCGTTTAAAACCTAGTCACAAGATCAAAACCATGACTTGCTTCAGTTTGAGGCAGTGTGAACATACTTTTTGCGGGAAGGAATGATCGATGGCTCCACAAATGAACACGGAACTTCTGCATGTATCTCTTGATCTTTCTCTCCAAAGAAGTTAGTTTGATAAACTACTTTTCCTCTTGTGTTCACTGTAACAATTAAACCTAATCACCTAGCTGATTGATCACTTAATCAACCTCCACAGTCACAATGTTACCAATCAGACCCTTATTACGCTGTCAATTTGAAAAATGAATCCGCGTGTGGTTCCAGCTATCGAGGACCAAAAAGATACAATCGAGGATCAGAGAGATCAAAGCTGTTCAGAGGTGTCACAAGGGGCAAATGGCCAATAGCCATATGAATTATCATAGAAGAAAACACTTCAAATGTCGCGGGTCCTCACAAAACCCTTTGGCGCAGTTCCAAGTTTTAGATAAATTCCATCGACAAAGCATGCGTAGAAGTTATTTGACCGGCAGAAGTGTAGCCCTAAAGTGCAAACACATGTTTTAAACCGAAAACAAAGCTTCTTGAACGCTACCGTACCCACGTCTCCTCAAATTTCTACATTTGCTCGCATGCAATCCATGAATCACACGTGCAACACCTGTTGCATTACATCCACGAGCGACGTCTACAGGAGTTTAATCTTTAGATTTAGGCGTGGTGCACCACAAAATAAAGATTGATGGACGGAAAGTCTGCAGAGCGATCAATGAGATGGACACCGTCGCCGAGCCGATGTCCTCGGCAGGCCGTCTGCCGCCGCTTCTTCGGCTTTCCAGCTCGATTTCGACGACGACTTCGCCAAATTCTTTGTTTATTCCGAAGCGCCATCGGCCGTGGCCGAAGTCACGCGATTCTGCGCGCTCAGCGCAGTGTTTACGTTTGTGCCCGGACACCGACAAATTTGTGAGGGTTTGTGGTGTGACGCGCCCGGAGCTGCCCGAAGATCGCCGAAGACCGCCGATCGGCCGGCGTTGTCATCTCCGCAGATCCTCAAACTCATCATCTCATCTTTTTTCCTTTGCTTTCTGTCAGGTGGGCCGCCGTCGCGTCACACGACACGCGCTCGCCTGAGGACGGCGCGGTCCTAACACATCCCGAGTTCTCGGAACTCTGCCAGCATTCCGCTAAAATGTCTCGCCTGTGGAGAGCGGTTTGCACGATTTTCCCGATCCTACTGAAATACGAACCGCGAGAACTAGGTTTTTTGAGTGACCATGCAGGGGTCATGCGTCGTGACCGGAGTTCCAAGTCCTATATGCCTGGGTCTCTTGGAATAATCTTATCTGATGGCTTTTGAAGCCTTCCCCTAGAAGGGAAGACTGTAGCGCGATCGAATCATCTGTTGAGAGTTGCCTGGTCTTATTATTCCGTGATCGCAATGTCAGTTTTCCGCTTGTACGCTAAGCTACCCAGCTATTCTCGTATATGGCTACCACGTTTTTGTCCGAATATCCGTCTGGAGATACATGGCTTATAATTATTCTAATTCCAACTTTCCAAGTTTTATTCTTGCCACTATGCCCGACCCTACTTACAACAACCCTCGTGTACCTCTCTCACTAGGTTACGAAAAAGGTCCGAAAAAAATTTCAAAATTCTGCTCCAATAAACACGTTCTAATGTGGGTTTCTTAGTGAGGTACATTTTCATACAATTAGTAGATAGATGGCTGTACGGTTTACTATGATTGTAACGTATAGAATTTCTGAACAATTTTCGAGGCTCAAAAGACCGTGGAGAAATTCTATTCACACCATTTGACAAAATCTGACCGGAGCCAGAAAAATAAACCGCTTAGGATAGTTAGGGTTGAGCACAGTAGTCCGATTCTTGTACTTGCTTGTGACGCGTGCACGAAAACTCCATCTTTGATTCATCGACATCGGCAACAACTGGTGCCGATCAACATCCGTCATCTGGCCAATATACGCAATTCTGATGCGACCCTCGCCACCTTCTGACGTCCTTGTTTACCTCGACAATTAATTCCGTCGTTCCCCTCGATTAATCAATGCTTGGATCGAACTACTCTTGGCTCGTGGTCCCGGTGCACGCCAATGTCAATCTGCACGGACCGTTTTATGCGTGGCGAGACTCTTTTTGTTTATTGTGTCGCCGTCTGCTGGCGGTAATCCTTTTGCGCTGACTCATTCCTTCCGTTCTTCTAGACTCTGTCAAAGTGTGATAAACACTAGCTGTCGCAGATGAAGAAAAAACGCTCGATGATGACGATGCTTACTGTGTTTCTGTTGCTCGTCTACACGGACATCAGGCAAATCGGCGCAATGGTTCGGTCAGGTACGATTGCTCGGGAGGCTGCCACAGGGACGGCTCTGTGGAGTACTGATCCAGTAATGACTCTCTACTTATGACCCAAAGAAATAGGGACTTCCAGATGTTGGACAGCTTTTGAGCAATTCTTCCTGGCTCCTTCCTTAAATTCCTTATCCTGGCTCATTCATGACCAAGTGGGACTCTTAAGTAGGACCAAGTTGGTACCTTCCTTGAGCAAGAACATTTAAAGAATACATAGCGACCTTCTCTGAATGTTCTTACGCTTTTTTGTTAATTTATATGTTAAAACTCCTCCCGTTACCGCTGATCTTTTGGCTCTTGACCCTATTGTCTTTAAATAAACGATCAATGAGTACACAAATCTCTCCTTCCCCAAATTGAAGAAGCTAAAGGGTAGTTTTAGAATTCCCCCCGTTTAGATACGTTCGAAATCGACTACCGCCCGGTGAACGCCACCGTCACCATCGATGATTCCAACTCGCTCTTTGTACAATTCCACAATGACTCTTACAGCACGACGATTACGGTATCGTCTCCAAGTCACACAGGCCACAAAGAGCTTCCTCGTTCAGGGTTTCAACGTGTATCTCTCCTCGAACCGCGAGCTTTCCCTCCCCCTCTCCCTGTGGCAGCGCATCGAAATCGCCGACGCCTCCTACTTGATCGACCCGGACGAGCACGACATCACGCCGAACACGCGCTATCACCTCAGGATATCGGCCAACGACACCGACGGCGAGCTAGATCCGTCGCACGAGATCATCATCATAACCGGAAACGGCGTGCCTCTCCCTCCCACTGACATCGCCGTCAGCCTCATGGAGAACCACACAGTGGCCGTGAGCTTCAAGCCGGTTCCGTTCCGAAGGGGACCGAGGAAGTTCGCCACGGAATACTTGGTCGAGTACACGGACAATCCTAGCAGTGCGCCGGACGAGTGGGTCAAGGTGCCTGTGAGAAGCAGCAAGCAGAAGGGGAACAAGGATGTAGTGGCGCTCCTGCCGCAGCTGGACCCGAATGTGACGTACTACTTGACAGTGAAGTCCATGTGCGCCAGGAATGTCGGGGCGGCGAGTTCGATGGAGCACTTCAATATAGGCCAGTTGAATAGTGAGTTTTTATAGGGAAAAAGGAGGAGAACGGAGATCATTAACTTCCATTCCCATTGTTTCTAGTTACCCAGGGGTTAAACCAGGGATTTCCAACCCTTAGGTATACACGCAAAAAGCTCTTTCAACTGCCGATCTCACTACATCTATTCTTAGGCAAACGACCTCGCGTAAAAATAGTGGAAGGCACGCGACTCGACCTGTTCCCTTCTACTGACGTCACTCTCGCCCTCACCTGCATCGGAAGCGGGAAGTCCAGCCTTCCCCAACTGAGCTGGTCGCTTGACGGAACTCCGCTCATTGATCAGCAGAGTGGTTATCACATTTATCAAACCGCCCACACGCTCGACGAGAAGGTGACGTCACTGCTAAAGGCGGACACCCGCACCCGATCCGGGAACTTCACGTGCGTCGCCGTCAACGAGGACGGGGAGAGTTCGGCGACCATCGAAGTCCGTATTCTTGGACCCGGAACTTACCCGGCGGACATTAACATCAACTATGGACAGGACGGCTTTGAGATGAGCTGGCAGCCACCTGCCATCTCCAATGGAGCGATTACGGTAGGCAACCAATGTGATAACACGCTTTTGCATCCATTCCAGGCCTACATAATCTACTACACGACGTCGGAGAACTCGCAGTTGGCTGACTGGCACAAGATTCAGCTGAACGGGACCCAGCAGAACGTCACAATTCCAGTGGAGTATGAACGGACGGACTACTTCTTCCGGATGCAGGCGGTAATCGCTCAGGGTCCGGGAATCATCTCCCACCCGTTCCGCGTCAGATCTGGAAGCAAGGGTATGGAAGAGAAACGGGGTACACGAGAAGTACACAAGCGTAAGAATAAAAAAAGAAAGGTCCCACCGAGATTTGAACTCGGGTCGCAGGATTCAGAGTCCTGAGTGCTAACCGCTACACCATGGGACCGCACGCTAAAGCATTAGTGGATTGGGCCTGTGTTGATCGCATCCTTAACCTTATTGAGAGTTGTGTAGGACGCAAACCACGAATGAAATTAAAAAAAACGTATAAATTAGCTATTCTTCAAAACTATAAGCACCAAAACTTAAAAATAAAAGAGATGCCCAAGGCAGGAATCGAACCTGCGTCGCCACGGCCACAACGTGGAGTACTATTGTCGGATGCCGAATTAAATTGCCGTTTAGCATTGCTTTTTGGCTTTCTGATGCAATGCGAAATTCTTAGTTCTTGTGACTTCAAAAAACTGTTACTTTATTTTTCTGTTTTGTTTTTTTCTTCGTAATTGTTCGAATATGTTGTTCAGCAGATTCTTCTGCATCGTTTGCACCCAAGATCACTGCAATTGCCAAAAATTTTGCGGAATTTGATCCTAGCGACGCATATAGTGTTGGAAATCGCAAAATTTGTTTTTCGATTTTTTGGTGATAATGTTCCTCAAATGTAAAATCTGATCGAACAGAGTTGTTGCAAATTTAATTATACGTAGAATAAGCCTAAAATCTCAAAAATCGGTGCAATTACTGAAAACTAGATACAATTTTAATGGAATACCGGTGAACTGATGACAAAATTTTCACCAATTGCAACGATTTTGGGTGCAAACGACGCAGAAAAATCTGCTGAACAATATGTTATAACATTTACGGAGAAAAAAGCAAATTACAAAGATAAAGTAGCACTTTCGAACCACAAAAATATTGAATTTCGCATCGCATCGGAAAACCAAAAACCGATGCACTTGGCAATTTCGCTCGGCATCCGACAATAACCACTATACTACTTGGGCCAACAGAACTTCATCACCAAATAGCTTATCACCCACTATTCCAATCATTTGATTGCCGGGGAAAACTATCGTGTTTTGCCCCTTTTCTATCGTACTTTGACACTATCCTTTCAGTTCAACCACTGAACGCTTCCGTCCTCCTCTTGAACGTCCCGTTTTCCGGATCTGTCGTTGATCCCGGAACCATCGTTCAGTTCAAATGCCTGGCCACTGGATCGCCCCTTCCGGAGTTGTCGTTATACACTATCAGCAGAGACGGGCTACAAGAAGAGAGGACATCCCTACCCCTCGAGAAGAACACTTCTCAAAGCGTGGAATCCATCGCAATCGAGAGGATGATGAAAACCAGTCACCAGATAGTCTGTTTGGCAAGCAATCCCATCGAGAAGACTGAAAGTAGAGCGCTGGTTCAGGTTAAGAGTAGGTTGCATTTTAGAGATCATCAGTTCACCTGAGGTTTCAGAGCCCGGCTCACCGCCCCAGAGCATCCATTACACTGTTGAAAACGAAAGTGAGATCAAACTTATCTGGAGCCCACCGGAACTGTGGAACGAACCGATTACGGTAGTTGGAATATGGACTTGCGTACATGGAATCGTGATTTCAGCAGTACAAACTATATTTGACCAAAGACTTCACCGAACCACTCGAAAATTGGGCTACCGTAACCACAAGCCTTACTTCGATCGTTCTGGATGAAGAGCATCTGGAGGCTGAAAGCACGTACTACGTAAAAATCAGTGCCATCAACGAGTACGGCGAGGGACCTCTGATTGAGAGCCCTGTCAGCTTCTACAGTCCCTCTGGGGGTCCCCAGGATCCACCGAGAAACGTCATCGTCGAGTTCGATGAAGCCAACGCTGTCATGCTCAGCTGGTACCAGCCTCTCCATCCCAAAGGAAAAATCTTGGTACTAAACAAGAGGCTTGCTTTTATCGCTTTCTGGACTTTAGTCGTACACGATCTACTTCACCAGAGATCCAGGGTTGAGCGATGATCACTACCGAGAATGGGAAACTGTGGAAATTCCTGGCAATGGGAACAAGACCACCTTCCGACTACACCAGGCCGAGCACAATCTTAGGCCCAAGACGCTCTACAGGGTCAGGATATCGGCGACCAACGCGATGGGCGAAGGGCCAGCAAGTAGCGTGATGGAGTTCGAGACTGCGGCTGGTGGTGAGCTTATCTGCTCCTTTCCGTATTGAACATGTTCCTAAACAACATTTTCTAGAACTACCCGTTCCCACCGACATTGAAGTATCTGTCGACGAGGACAACACAGTCCATTTGTGCTTCATAGCCGTGCGAAACCCGGAAGACCACTCACAGATCATCCAGGACTACAAGGCTTCCATTTCCGCCTCGGAAGACACCCTCAACGCCCGATGGCACCCTGTTGAGCAGATCTCCACGATGATCGATCAGACGTCCGGCAAGGTCCAAATCGCCATTGATGGAGCCGTCCTCCAGAAACGCACCAACTACTGGATCAACATCGCCTCGGATATCCCGTCGCAAACAAGGGTCCAGGCATCAAAACCAAAGAGGTTCACGACTGGCGATGGCGAAGTGACCCCTACTGTGGTCATTAACGAGGGAACGTTCATGTCCATGGACCCGGACACTTCTACGTCCGTCAGTATCACCTGTGATGCTGAAGGAGTTCCTAGGCCAAATATTGAGTGGATCTTCGATGATACGGTGGTGAATACAAGCAAGTTTTATAAGATCGATGATGTGACGATGGATTACGATACGAATCCAAGGTCTAGGAGGTGAGTGCAGTTAACGTTCCTGTGGAATCAGATGCTATTAGGACACCTTTCAAGGCTACTCAAATCCCTCTTGTTTCTAGCTCAAAGATCACGATGATTTCCGCAGTGAAGGCTGGCGTCTTGACCTGCCGGGCTGTAAACAACAAAGCCTCCACAAACGCGTCGATAACCATCGAGATCCGGGGTCCTGGATCCCCGCCGGCCCACGTTAACATCTACCAAATCCGCAACGGCTTCAATCTATCATGGAAGGAGCCCGACCTTCCAAATGGAAACATCACAGTTGGTTCTCTTTCTCTGGTCACGTCTAAGCACACTCTTAGAAGTACATCATCTACTTTACCCATCGCTCCACTGACGACCTCACCGACTGGACAAAGCTCCTTCTGGAACCCGATGTCCGGACAGCAGAAGTCGCCGTGGACCGCGAGCTGACTCGATACCGGTTTAGGCTCCAGTCGATCTCGGCTCTCGGGCCGGGCGTTATATCTCCGGTGTACGAAATCTCTTCTAGCAGAAAATGTAGGCGAAGAGTCGTTAGTGGTCGACATAAGAGTTTTCAGACGTTCCCCTGGACGTAAACCTCCATCTCGTTGAATTCGAAGGAACCTGGGAGGAAGACGAACGGACAGCGGAAGTGGAGCCAAGTACCGAGATTCAGTTCTACTGCCAAGCTTCGGGCAACCCGATCCCGGCTGTCACGTTCTTCTGGGAGACCATGGAGAGCGACGAGGACGGCTTGGAACCTGGAAGCACGTCCGTTCTCCTAGAGCAACGTCTCCGTCACGACTACAGAATCGATACGGTAGTCGCTTCAGTCACAACTCACACGTCGCGGAATCTGGTTTGCCGCGCCAACAACACCGACGGAATTGCGGAGGCCAAAGTGGCCATCAGGATTACAAGTAAATTCATCTCACAACGTTCATCCTTACAGCTACTTTTCAGAACCTGGAGGACCACCCACAGGCATAAAGTACACAATTTCCGCGGATAACAATGTGACGTTGAAGTGGTGGAAACCAGACTACCCCAATGGCAACCTCACGGTAAGAACGATCCATGACGGCTCATCTAAAGAAGCGACCACAGGGGTACAATGTGTATCTGCACAATAACGTCACTACTCCAGTGGAAATATGGAGGCGATTCGAGTTGGACGCCGACGAAACGGAGTTGTTCCTGGTGAGAGGACAGCTGAAGCCTTCCAGCACGTACTACTTCGTGCTCAGCGCCAACAACACGTCAGGCGAAGGTCCTAAATCAAGACCCATCGAGATAAACACTGCTACAGGAGGTGAGCTATTTGGAAGCCGAAATTATCAGAGCTGCTTGGAATCGCTCCTCAGTTTGAGTTGCAATCAAATACAGTCAAATTGCACTCAAAGTATCTGCCATTAGGTTTACCATAGCAGCTAACAAATATGGTGTGGGAACATGAAAAGCAAAAACAAGAGCCTTTCGTGGAATAGTGTATCTTAGCACATTTGGGTAGAGAGATACCTACTAGAGAACACTGTACAAACAGACGTTATCCTTCATACTCTCGTCCAGCTCGGCCCATCCTCTCACAGCTTTCCTCTCATAAGAACCAAATATTGACTAAAAGTAACAAACTTTGAAACGTTCTTTCGAACCTCCCGTCGGGCCAAAGTCATTCACAACGACACACACTGCCCTCCCGAAACGGCAATGCACACGCGTGTTGTAAACGTGAATTCCAATATCCTCTGCCTGTTGCCAGGCGACAGATGACCTTATAGCGCCGCCAAACAACAAACAATAAGTCCCTTCCTCGAAATCGGTCTACTGTGTTTAAGATTTAAGTTTTACTGGCATTCATTGAATTAGCAGCTGAAAACCACAACAGCAAGGCATGTCGCTCCGGAAGGCAGTGAATCAGCTGGTGTTGACGTACACGTTCTTTCCGTCTTTCCGTCTTGTTTTTACACCAGCGCGATCAAACTTGAAACGATGCGACCTTCGAATCGGAACAAAGTTGTGGCAATACAGGTTATAGTAGAACAGAAGTGGCCGATTCCTTATTTATTTACATTTACAATGCTATTCCCAGAAATAGTCAGTTTACACGTATCCTACATAATCCCCGGTGACATCTAATCCTCTCTTGTTGTCGTAGAGGATAATCGCTTGGATATTTTGTGCATAACATGAAATAGCCACCTTTCAATGTCACATCTCTCTTGTCTATAACATGTCTAGACAATAAGATTTACGCCACCTTAGGATAGGCGAGGAAAACACATTTGTAATGAGACATATTCATTGTTTTCGCCATCTTTGATCCTCTTACCAGCGCGTAATCATCGCCAGCTCACGCATAGGCCAACTTTCCCATGACAACATATTATTCTAAGCGTCACGGCATATACCTCGATTACCGTAATCAGAATTGTTTCCCGACAACAGAACATTTAATTCCCTTCAGGGCCCATGGATGCTCCCCATCACATAGAGATAAAGGTGGACGAACATAACAAAGTTACCATCTCGTGGAAGCCACCTCACCATCCCAACGGACAGCTGCAGAACTACACTATCTACTACACACGCTCGCGCGCCAGCGACCCCAAAGGACACGACAGCACGTACAAGAAGTGGCAAGTGATAGGAATTTCGCCCTCTGCCAGCGCGTACACCATCGACGGACCGCTTGAGGGTCTTCTGCCGCACGAGCAGTATCGCCTGATGATGAGCGCGACCAACGACCTTTCCGAAGGTCCGCCGACGAAGGTGTACAAGTTCCGGACACGTAGCGGTGTTGCCGGCAAGCCAAGTAACATCTCCATCGTGCAACAACCGACGGCTACCGTAATCAGCTTCGATCGCCTGTACGATACACGTGGCGCGACGCCTGTCCCGATAAAGGTGAGTACATTTATTTAAATCATAATGGAGATCGTCAATGTCATTCTCGAGTTTATTAGTCGCACACTCCAGAGTAGGGGAGATATTGAGAGTAACGGGTTGAGTACGGTAGTGGAGAGTGCATCAAGCACACAGAGTGCTCACTAGGTGAGAAGGAGGAGAGGTGGATGGACCGTTTATGTACAATAACATGAGAATTTACTTGAGTTGGTGACAATGACAATGTTGGTTGTACCGATGGGTTCTCTGCGTCGTTAACAATGAATCGCTGGGAAGCGGACAAGGGGATTAGGCGCGTTCACCACGGATACGGCGAGCGAGCTGGATGTCCTTGGGCATGATGGTGACTCGCTTGGCGTGGATCGCGCACAAGTTGGTGTCTTCGAAAAGACCGACGAGGTAAGCCTCAGAGGCCTCCTGCAAGGAAACGGTAAGAAGGACCTAAGGGATGGGAGATCGAACCTGAAGGGCTCCGATGGCAGCCGACTGGAAACGGAGATCGGTCTTGAAGTCCTGCGCGATTTCACGGACAAGACGCTGGAAGGGCAGCTTGCGGATGAGAAGCTCGGTGGACTTCTGGTAGCGACGGATCTCGCGGAGGGCGACGGTTCCGGGACGGTAACGATGGGGCTTCTTGACACCTCCGGTGGAGGGGGCCGACTTGCGGGCGGCCTTGGTGGCGAGCTGCTTACGGGGAGCCTTTCCTCCGGTCGACTTGCGAGCGGTCTGCTTGGTGCGGGCCATGGCGCAAGAGTGAAACTAGTTCTGCAATATTTCAGAAGTTCCGAGTGCACAGAGCGGACGGCGCAGAACTACGCGACGAAACGGAATGGACCACGACCGAACTAATGGATATGGCTGACGAGGGCGCGCCTGACTCTCGCCTAGAATTGCCGCACTTGCTCGGCTACTTCCACTCGCACAGGTAAGGGATCACGTTCTCTGAGCTCTCGTGCTCTCGAGTAAGATAAACAGCTGAAGGTGGCCACGTGCACACGGCTTCAGGAATACGGTAGGGCGCTCGAGCGATATATAAACAAGCCCCCAGTTGGCCTAAAAATGTTGGCTACGGTACTCTGCTGCCCTTAACTACACACGTTCAAGATTGGCTGAGGCTTTTTTTATGGGCATGACCGCAATGTACTCTAGGAACGTCATGGGGGAAGTGACGTGGAAGGACCGTATGCATCACCGGTATCCTGGGCCAGCGTGTGACTCACGAAATTAGGCGCGCCCGCAGGGGACCAGAGACCAGAGCGCGTAAACAGGAGGAAACGCAAAACACGACCGATCTAAGCGCGCGCGATGAGAACGAATGAGGATGCTGGAGGCGAATGACAGAACAACGACGAATCGATCGATACCCTTTTCTCTGCCCGGCCACGCCCCTTTAGCCCGGGCTCGTTTAGGCTTACCTGCCCACTTAGCGCGGGCTCGAAAGCAGAGATCGTTGGCGAGACGCGCAGAGCGGGCGAGAGGGCGCGAGGCCGCGGCGTCGACGGGACGAGCGTGCAGAGAAGCGAGAGGGTTAGACAGCCGTCGGCGACCTACTCGCTAGCCAGCAAATATGCATCGCCGCGGCGGTGGAGGAACATCTCGGAGCAGCGGTGGAGCAGGCGCGAAGAAGAGCGGAGCCGACGACCGACCGACCGGTCGGCACCGAGCGAAAACGTAAAAATGAAGGAAAGATCCGAAATCGAGGCGAACTGAGCGTTTGGCCGCGGCGAAAAGAGGTTTTCCGCCTCGGACTCCCCTAAACAACACAATTCTCGCGTCGCCCCTCCATCAAAGTGGAATGTGTGTGCTGCTGCACCAGCACCAAAAGGCCCCGCGCGTTCGCATCAAAAATTTTGGAATGGATCGGGCAGAGCGACTCTGCTCGTCGTCTCCTAACCCCTAACAACTGAACATCTGAACAATGTGTGGCTGTCACACCCTCCATACCACATAACGTCAATGTATCGATCGACTAAACACGCCAACTCAATAGTAATCCAGTGGATTTGGCCTAATTTCGAAAATTACGGCCTTTTGCCATTTAACTCCTTGGTCACGGGAGCTGTTCCTCGAATCCTATTAATTAGTATTCCAGGTACCGGCTTACACGTATTTAAATTTTAAAAAATGAAACTTGAGCGAAGAAGTGATAGATAAATAAGGCAATCGAAGATCATCTTGTGTTGACAAAAGCCTTATAGGGACGACATAAACTTATATGTCAAATTTGAATATGAAAATTCTTAAGAAATCCCCAAAAAAAAACGGCCAAAAATAAGCGTCTAGCTCCGTGCTCTCCGACTGAATGATCGCGCGTCCTCGTCGCGTGTAAACATAACAACTACTGGCGCCAAAACTAAGCGACTGCGACCAGAGTGGAGCGCCGAGACGAACAGAGGCTGGCGACGACAATGTGACTACGCGAGAACGAACCGCCCCCAATTGACCAGAGTGACGTTAACGCCGTCGCCGATGGGAACTTCAGGGCGCGCGCTTTTTTGGGGAGCGACAGAATTCGGAGAGTAACCGCTGCGCGCGGCTTAGAAGATAGTGATGTATGGCTTTGGTGGAGAGTGTTTTAACCGGGGCATGGTAAGTGTGATTCGCACAATAACGACAGCACTGTCGCCAAGAAACACCTCCGCACTGAACAAATATCGGATAATTTAATGCAATCGCGCTGAGACCGCTGTGTTCTTTTAGCTACTGGATCCGACTACAGGGCGTCACGGAGCAAGACGAGCTCGGCGAAATGTCGCTCGCTATACGATTCACCTTCCAGAATGGTCACAGAAATGGGGAGGATAATGGCCGAAGACTGAAACCGGTGAAGGAGCCACCGTTGTAAGGCCTAAAATTCGCACCGCCACGCGCACACCGTACAACGCCATCGACGGGTTATTGACGTTTACCCTAATCACACCGACAAAGAGCTTCTATTGTATTTATTTTGAAGATAAAATGGTTTCTGGTCTTAATCAATCAATACGCAAAAAGAAAAAAAGAAATGCCCAAGGCAGGAATCGAACCTGCGTCGCCACGGCCACAACGTGGAGTACTAACCACTATACTACTTGGGCCGATGATTCGTCAACGAGCAAATCCTTATGACCCGCGGATAATGCATTCAGCTGCGTTTCCATGGATACGCCTCGCAGCCGGTCCACCAAAGGTAGTTGGTTCACGTATATCGTCCAAGGATGTCCACGGAAACGCTGAAGGCCATCATCGACAACTTAAACGCGGAACCGTTCAATGCTGGCCTTGATGTTGTCACGTTCAGCGCCCTGCCGAATGATAAGCTTCTTCAGCAACTAAGCAATGTGATTTGTTGGTCCGATGGAGAGCCTTTCATTGATATAAAGCGCGAAGGAGCAGATGAGACGGCGTTTAGGATATTCAATGCACTGCGGATCATACGGTATCGACCGCCGGCGGATATTGAGTCCTTGTAAGTTATTGCTTGCTTATCTGGTTAAAGCAATATATGTGGACTGTTCACATCTAGCGGAGAAAGTCTCCAAAGATCTAGTTTAACCGATGGAACACATTTTCAAGGCAGATTGTTTAAAATATTTTTATCTTTATGGGTTATTTTCGCCTATCATATAGATTTAGCTGGACATCCTTATTTTAGGCAAGAATGGCGCAGTCAGATCGTCGAAGGCGAGCCCACGGCCCTCTACCCAATATTCGACTATATTTTCTCGAACATCGAGGAAGTTCGCGAGAAAATGTACCTTGCTCGCTTCCTGGTCCGTGTGGACATCCCGGCCGAATACCAATCTGACCCAGAGATTGCTGAGCTCTTGTCACAAACAAATTTGCTCATGGATCAATTCAAAGAGGTTCATCAAGAAGCATCGAAGGTCCGCAGCAACACCGATGCCGTTGAAGACATTATGCGCGATCTCAAGCTTATGGACGAGGAGAAGGATCAGCTGAAGAGGAAGATAGATATAATCCAAAGAAAAACTCAGCGAATTTCGAACATGGACAAGCATCTAGCGTTGGCGACTCTTCACAGAAAGGAACAGGAACGGGCCGAGGACCTACAGACCCAGAAACAAGCTGGGCGCAATGCTGTAAGGTCAATTTCTCATTCAGCCTCCTATCGCCGTAAACATTTAAGGAGATTATAGCGGAACAGCAAATGCAGCGACTCGACGGAGTGCTCCAAGATCTCGAGAAGACGTCGAAAGCGATGGACTTTGCCGGCATGATCGAAACATTGGGAGAAGAGATCGCTACTGATCGATACATGAGCGAAGAGAAACTGGCGGGAGAATTGGAGGCTGCGTGCATCGCACTTGATGATCTGAAAAAAATCGTTTCGATCCCTGTTATGGATCGAAGGGACATCGACGAGTTGAAAAGGGAGATCGAAAACAAGAATGCGGAGGTGATCCAGATAACAGAAGAACGAGACAACAGGGAGCAGCAGATCGACGAGAGTCTTTCTATTTATAGGCACCAGGCGAACGCAGTTCAGAGGAAGAAGGCCGGGCTGGCCGATCAGCTACAGAGAGTCAGGTACAGCTAAGAATAAGCATAAGAGAGCAGTAGGCCTTTCTGAGATTGATACTACCAAAGCTTAAAGCTCCCCGCCATGAGCTTAAGCCCACTTTAGAGAAGAGCTGGCTACGATCACCGAAAGTGTGGAAATGCATCGCCAGCAATTGATCGAAAAATCGGGTACGGACGAGTTTATAACGAGCGTCCAGGTACATACTGGGTCTCCCCAAACCGATAGAAAACTCACCATTTACAGTTCAAAACATACGGCGAACGACTTCGGGTCAAATCCAACGCATTCAAGAGGAAAAACTCGGAACTCGATCGCCTTACAACGGAAATTTCTATCTCAGAAGAGACCCTCCATCTTTTGCAAAACCAATGGCAAGACCTTCGTGATCAAATTGTGAGGACAGCTTGCAATGAACAGTGATTATGGTAGTATTTAGGAACGCAGTGGCGTCTCAGTGTCAGAGAATCTAGAGGAAGAAGTACGAATACCTGAACGACCTAAGACGGCTAAGCCGAAATGTACTGACGTGGAGGAGTTAAAGGACATGGTACGGGAGATGACAGAGCGGCTGAACGAAGAAAAGACCGAAGTAAACATGTTGACCGAACGAGTGCGAGATCAACGTGAAGAAGTTAGGAATCTGCAAGCCGAGTTGGCTAATAGGATAGAGCAACGCGAAGCTACTCGAAACGACCTGTTAGCTGCGATATCGGAAGGCGAAGCCAAGACCGAATCTCTCGAAGAGGCTCTCGCGGAAAGCCGCCGTCGAGCAGCAGAAGTGGAGGAAGAAGTGGAGCAGCTCCACACCTGGCTGGATAAGCTAGATGACGGTCCTGAGATGGTTCGACAGTTGGAGGTACATATATTATTTGTAGTACTTGTGGTATATAAATGGTACTTGAGGCCGACATCGAGGCAGCGAACAACGATCGCCACCAATTGATCGAAATGGAGAAGCGCCGACCTCCAAGACCCGACGGTGCCAAGCAGATGGCCATGTGGAAGGCACTTGAACAGATTTTCCTAAAAAAGATAGAACTGGCGAGGAGTCCCAACAAGAAAAGCCATGAGAACTTTGGAGAAGTACCCATTGGAGATCGACCTCCGCGAGTGGAGACGGCAATGGGACACAGAAGCTAAAGGAAGCTGATAAGATTGGACACTTTTCGTTGTTTTGATTGAAGAATAAATGTACGATCTCATAGAGCATGGAGGATTCCCAGCACTAGATCGGATTTACCAGTATCGCTATTAGGGTACATCTACAAGGCATCAGTGCGGCATTCCTTCGCTTTTGTAAGATAATGCAAAGTTTTATTTCACACTTAAGACATATCCTTTGCACGCGCAACCTCACTTCCGTTTGAAAATTTCGTCGCTCAGTCCGACAAGAGTCTGGTACTGGGGATCCTTGATGGCGGCCTTCGTCTTCTGATTCGTTGGTGCACGGATTTCTGGAGCCTTTTCAATCTTCGATGAATCTTTAGCAAACAACTCCTCGTTGCTTAAGAACGCTAGAGTCTTAAAAGTCACTATTCATCATCGTTTCCCTTGTTCAAACAGAAGTACCTGATACTGTGGATCCCTCGGATCAGCAGCCTTTGTTTTCACGAGGGGCGGACGGATGTCCAACTACAAATGATGTCATACAGGGAGAATAATAGCGAAAAGCTGACCTTGTCGCTGCCGACCTTCCTCAACTGCTCGCATATGAGGTCCACGAGTTTCTTCAGGAGATCTACAGCGACAAAGACAACGAAGTAGGCGAAGACTTTCAGTGCGTGTAGCACCGCGTTGGACTGCTCATTCGAACCAGCTTCGGTCATCATCGCTCTGAGAAGGCGGGTTGCTCGGGAACGACGGGCTAGTGAGACTACCTGGCTGGTAAGTGACCTTCCTACAAGCAGGCAGACGTCAGCTGCCTCCTTCAGACAGAAGAGTACACGGAACTGCACAGTCTGAATCTGTCTGCATCTGCCTGCAGTCCTTGTCTGTTAATATTCCTGAGGCTATCATGGATCGTCGCCATAAGAGAACGAAATAAAGCGAAAATCTGATGTTAAAGGAAGTGCACAGGAAGATGTGAGCAATTTACTTTTCTTGCTTTCACCTGGACGAATCAATCAGACGGAGAACATCAAAATGAGGACAAATGTATCAAAGTGTGATTAAAGTAATAACGCAAATAACAACGAATGAGACCAATTCTGAACAGCTACTCGTCATCACTGATAATCTCGCCCTCTGATAACTCGTCTTCGTTGACAACCTTCTTCGGCACCATCGGTTTCTGCTTCGGAGGGGTTGACGCCCGTGCGGGAGGCTGCTGAACCTTTGCCAGAGGTGTTGGAGGAGTCGCTCGTCTCCGAGGCGGAGACCTTCTTGGCGGCATGTCCGTTGCCCTGGGGTTCGCCTTCATAACCGATGGTCCACTTGCGTGGAAGGGCCCACTAGCAGAGACAACGTACGTTCCTGGTCCGCCACGCATCGCAGCTCCACGGCTTCTTGAGTTATGGGGCGAAGTTCGACGCTCGTGACGAGTTTGGCTTGGCGTCGCTTGGCTCGGCATAGTTTGGTTAGGCAGGGCACAATGCCTCTCCCGTGCTTCTTCATAACCACGCTTCAGTGCCAGCAAATCGTGGTTTTTCTTTGTCAGCTCGAGCATCTGTGCTTCTTGCTGGCTGGACTCTCCTTGTTTCACTTTGACATTCATGATAGAGCGGATATAGACCGCACGGACTTCCTCCACCGTTAACGCACGAACCATTTTTTGATCCCACTGGGCCTTGTCGAACGATTCGATGACTTCACCCACCTTCTGCTCATCGATGGAGATCAGTTTAGGCGGTGGTTTGTGAGCCGTCGCCAGGCCCCAAAGTTCCGCATTCTCTTCAGCCTTCGCATACAGTAGGTACGGATTGGCCCACAGCGTCAAGTAATGCGAGGGCCCTGTCACTGCAAATTCGCCGTCGGGTGTAAAAGACTCAGATGCTGACTCGGTTCCAAGGATCGCTTCTGTGCTGACAGGAAGTTCTGGCAGTTGCTGGGGGAAGACGCCCTTCAAAACAAACTCTCTTCTTAATTCCATGAGAATTATTCCAAGGCGGTTCCCTCCAAGATACGGTGGACGGTACGCCAATGGACGGGCGCACAAGTCGAGGAGCTAAAATAGAGGGTCGTCACT
This sequence comes from Steinernema khuongi, assembly GCA_016648015.1. NCBI lineage: Eukaryota > Metazoa > Nematoda > Chromadorea > Rhabditida > Steinernematidae > Steinernema > Steinernema khuongi. The sequence goes on along the minus strand of JADLIF010000870.1, from coordinate 44,114 downwards.
TTCTGAAGCAATTTGACTGGTCATACTTGTTTAGTGTCGACATTGACGGCCGTCATCCACGCCCTTAAATCACGCTCCCGCATTCCAATAGTAAGTTCAGCATCAGCCGTTGTGTAGCGTGAACAGCAAACTAGAAGTGCGTCTTCCGTGTCCAGAAGGGTTCTCAGAAGTTGGGGATGCTGCTCGAACATCAGTTTCAGAGCACTTTTAATCACATTTTGCCGTTCCTCCATAAACCAGGCGTGCAACGTCTGAAGCTTGATTAGGGAGGTTTCCATGACCTCGTGCAGCCGATGCCATACGTCGGTGCTCTTCTCTCCCTCGAAGATGTACTCGGCATCCTCGGCAGATATTTTCAGGAAGCTTAACAACAGAACAAAAATACATTTGAAAGATAAATGAACCAACTTACTCTATAGCCTTCTTCGCAACGTAGTGCATTGGAGACGGCAACTTCGTGGCCTCACCAGAGATCGTTATCTCGCCAGGGTAAAGAGGGTGGAAGATACCTTCAGGAGAGAAGCAGATCAGATGTGCCGTCGTGGCATTCTTGATGATTGGGTATCCGTGCACGGGAGCGATGAAGGACACGTTAGCGCCTTGAGGATTGCTGGCGGCAAACTTGGCTCTCAACTCCATAAGTAACATGCCGGCCTTGTTTCCACCGAAGTGTGCCATGTTCCTCGGCACCTTCCCACGTTTACAGAACCAGTTGATGAAATGGCTGGGGGTCATGTATTGTTTTGAGAGGAGGTTCTGCAATTCGTACTCGTCAGCACCACAGCTCCACACCGCATCAGATTCGTCGCCACTCTGGTACGTGTCGATGAGGATCGCATGTCCACTGCTCAACAGTAGCTTCTGAAGGACGTCGTTCTTTGAGATCTTGTGTTTCATTGCCGACTGACGCCATTTGTCCATTCGTGCTTTCTTGGATTCTAAGTGAGACGGTTCTATCTGAAAATGTTACGTGCACGTACCACAGATGGATATTTACACAAACCTTCTGCTCGTTGAAGACTCTTTGCGCTACTGTGATCACGTCTTTGGGGTTCACACATGTTCTAATCTTCTCTATGCACTTGTCGTCTAGACGCAATGCGTCGAATAATCGCTGGTAGGCATAGTGCTCGACCGAGCGGAACTTCTCGCCCTTCATTTCGAATGTGTGGACGAAGTAGTTGCTCAGAGGTCGGTACACACCCTGAAGGAAGCCAGAGTTCATAAATGCACAAAAGGGATAGACAAAGTGCAAAAGAGACAGACTGCAGAACTGCAGTCTAGGAAATTTCGAACAGACGTGACGGTCTAGAATTATATATAACTTACCGTTAATGACAGAACTTGGTCAGAAACTGTGATGTAAACAGCAGCTTCATTCTGATCCTTGCTGACGCCTTCCACCTTTGTTGGAACCGTAGTCAACTTTTCGCTCCGGCGCTTTTCGCGGATCTCGTATCGCAGCCACATGAGGGCGAAGCCCAACTGATTTTTGCCTACTTCCGGAGGTCGATTTACTTCGTCTTTCATCCATTTGCTGATGACTTCTGCATTTGCGTTGTGGCGATGGGCAAAGGACACAAACGCATCCATATCCATGCCAACGCCAGAGTCAGCGTCAGAGGCGTCGCACACGATGAGAAGCGCTTCTCCCGTCTCCATGAGCGTCTTCTCGAACTCTTTGTCTTGTTCTGCGCGGAGTTTCAGTCCTTGCATCGTGTAGGAGATGCGACTCTTTACCAGGTAGTCAGCCAGCGAGTTCATGTCATGTCCCTGGGGCATGTTCTCATTAAGCAGCTTCCGAGCCTTCGATGGCACATCACGGCTCGTTGTCGCCAGAAGCTCCAAAATGTGCACGTCGCCAAGGCCTAGCTGCGTAAGAATCATGGCATGGGCATAGTGGTCCGCGCTTGGATAGCTGAAAGCCAAGGGGAATGAAAAGAAGCAAAAGCTGAAACCAACCGTTTGCCACCATGGCTCAAGGCGTGATTGTATCCGCAGTGAAGAATGTCGGATTCGTTTCCGATCAGCACTACCTTCTCGCCGGCATCGGCTTCCTTCGGTGACGCCATGTTGGAGAATCTGTTCGGTAACGCGTCTATCACCGAAAAACCGAACTCATTCAAAAATCAGCGGGCGAGATCCTCGTTACAGTAATTAACCTCGCCGTGTTCAGGCGATGCGCGTTGGGGCGCTAATGCGGTAGTGACCTGTCGTTACACTGCAGCGATTCCGCTCGAAGTCCAAGCCTTGCGTGAAGAAGTTCATTTTTACCTGTAAAGAAGCTCATTTAAGCAGCCGGCATCCAGAGGCACGCGACATTATTGCTCACTATCAATTAGTAGGGATGCGTTTATTGCTATCCCACAACATCGTAGCTTTGTTGATTGATTGCTTCGATTTGATGCCACCCACACTGCAGGAAGAGGATATACAAGAGGAAGAAAAAGCTGCAAAATGGTAGGTCCCACCGAGATTTGAACTCGGGTCGCAGGATTCAGAGTCCTGAGTGCTAACCGCTACACCATGGGACCGCGACAGTTGCGCCAACCCAAATTCTCTTTAGATCACTCTCGTTTGTCCAACCCGCCCTTCTACAAGCCAGCCAATAGTTTATTGCATAAATAGACTAGTTACGCTCGGTTGCCTAGAATAAGCGTCGTCCGAAGGCATCGATCTGAGCGACGGTGACGTGCTTGACGGGAGCCTCCGTGCTGTCGCCTTCGAAGATGGGACCCTCGGTAGTACTGGGGGCTTCAACGGGGGTGGAGGAGACGAGGGCGGCGATCTTGTTCATCAGCTTGTGCGAAAGGTCAGCGAGGGAGCGACGCTTACGTCCACCTCCGCATCCACAGCCTCCTCCGCAACCTCCACCGCAGCCGCAGCAAGGACGGCAACAGCAAGGACGACAACAACAGACCCGGCAACAAACAACTCGGCAGCAGCAGCAACAGCATCTCCTAGAGACATTACCGTTATGGAGGATACAGCAGTAGCAGCAGCAGCTTACGGTCTACAACAGCAGCATCCACAACCACATCCTCCTTGTCGTTTGACTCGCGTCAGTTCAGTCGAGTTGACACCACCGTTTAAGGTGTCAACGGCCGTCCCATTAAAGATGGCCAAGTCGGTGCCCGACTCCTTTGCAGTGTCAGACACGACTGGGTGGGCCTAGAATTAGCCGCTTTAGGGCTAATCGGGGTTACTCTTTGCTCCATGCCAGGAAGAAGGTGCCTCGTTTTATTTCTCCTAGGCCTCAAGCAGTCAAAACTTACGAAACTGTATTCGGCGAGCGCCAGAAGGGCCAAAGCGACAGGGAGGATGAGGGCTGCTTTCATGACGATCTAAAGTGAATTTTTAGCAAATTTCCGGGGAAACTGGTAAGATACCGTCGAAGCGCTGCTTGAAGCTGAAGGTAGCCTGGCTGCGAGCGAAGAAGTGATGAGAGGACGAAACAAGGATTTTTATACCTCCCAAACGGTCAGTATGTTGTTTGTTTTAGACGCGCTGACAACGCTTTGACAGATCCGAACTGTCATCCGCTCTAAAAACAAAGAGTCGACGTTTCGAAGGTGTCTCAATTCTTTTTATACGCATTGATTAACATGTATTAATACAACTAAAAGATCGCTTGGAATGGGTTAGCTTCTTCGTCCAATGGCAGTCCAGTCGTTCGGCGCTGCTCTGTCGTCATTCTACGGTCCAGCATGTTGCCCTCGCGAACGACGTGCTGGGTGCCGCCGATCTCCGCTCCGCAGTCAGGGCACGTTCCTACGACTTCCGCTCGTCCACAGTCGCCAATTCCATAGAGATGTCCGTTGGGGCACTTGTACCAGGAGGTGACCGCGCGACCAAGGCCACGGCGAATCTCCTCTCGTTCCTTGTAGATGACACGGACTTCGCGACTGATGAGCTTCAGGAGTCTGTTGAATTCCTCTGAAACGAGTAATGAAGGAGATAGGTCGCAATAGGAGACATACCCAAGGAGTCCGCGTTGGATTTGGTTGAGTAGTTCAGCAACTTGTTCAGTTCGCTCAGGACAGAAAGTGTGTCCGGTGGGAGCATTCCGGTTTCGTCGCACATGTATAGGGTGTCCATGATCTGGGAGGCTCGGTCGAGGCGATTCAGTTCATAGGCGAACTCGTCGTACATGAGGGTCGATGCAGTTGGTTTCGCCAGGTCGTTCTCCAGGAAGTGCAGCAAGGTCATCCACTCACGCTTCTAAACAGATAGTAAAGTAATGAGAAGATTCTCAGGTCTCTCACCAGACACCCGCTGACATCCTCCATCGCAAAGAAGGCCAAAACTGCTTCACGAACGTTGTCATGTTGGCAATATGTGAACGACCGTTGCTCGATCGCACGAATAACTGCCAACAGCTGGTCAAGGAACCTGAAAAAGACTGATAAAAGGCTTGTATGATTTTAAACACTGACCGATCCCAGCTGGAGAAGTTATCCACGAGTTCCTTGTTGAGGCTTACCGGTTCGGACATCAAGCTTCGGAGTTTCATGGAGACATTGCACCATTCCGCGAGGATGGGATAGGCCACGCTCATGGGACCTGCGACCCCGACTCCAGCTTGCAGAGACTTCATGATGTCCTGACGCATTCCGTCCAGACGATCCAGATTACCGCCGATGAGGTTCTCCTTGATCTGAAGCTAATGATTAAGGAAGATTGTATGAGCATCTTCTTGCCTGTTCGATGTCGTTCATTCTTTGGTTGAGCTGCTTCTGGTACCGACGGCTCTTCATCACAGGCGATCGGCACCTTGGACAGCAGATTTGCACGATCGCCGAGGATCCGCCGATAAGCTCTCGAACCCAGCGATCCATTCCCCTCGATTCGATGCAGTGGCCACAGCCAAGCTGGATGAACAAGGCGTCGTCCTCCGCTTCGAATCCGAGGAACATCTCGCTGGCTGCTTCGTAGGCCTTCTTGAGCTGGCCAAGAGGGCAGTCGCGGCACATCGGGGGGCAGTCCTCGCCACAGAGTCCCATGCAGCGATGCCCGCAGTAGAGGTTCTTGGAGCAGCGCTCCTCGCACGGAGCGACGTCGCAAAGTTCCATGCACCTACAATGACAGAATGGATAACCGGAACAGTGGAAAAACGATTCCTACTTTTGGCCGCAGGAACGGTGCTCGCAAGTGTTGGCGCAGTCCTGGACGCAAGGAGTGCAGAGATCTCCGCACTTCCGGCTCTGCAAACAAAGATTTAGTAATCATAATCATCTCTAGAAGTTTACCCTCTTCGTGTTTCCGTTGGATGGAACAGCGCAACGACTGTGGAAGCATTCCGTTTCGCACGGTCTTTCGCAAGGAGGGCATACACTGCTACAATAGCCAGTGCACATATGGCCGCAGAAGAGTAAACGTTTGCAGCGTTCCTCGCAACGCCTGTGAAGTCGGCCTCGACGGCAGCCACCGCAAGTTCCTTTACAGAGATGCTCACAATCGTCCAGAATCATTCCGCAAGGGAATGGACAATCGCCTTGCTGTGGATCAATCCAACATTCCACTTCTACTTCATGTTTGCAGTCAGACCATTGCTTTTTGACCTTCGTAAGACATTTAAAGACGCTGGGATCTTGCTTGCATGGCACCAGTGTTCGATGACCACACGGTAACGTCTTCTCCACGGGGCGTTCGCAGCCTTCGCTAGACGATGCAGAGCACTTCTGTAAGCTCATATGACCGCACTTTAGTTTCTTCAAAACTGATCTATCGCACATAATTGAACTCAGATCAGCATGACAGGGCTTCGTTGTAGAGTGCCCACAAGGGAGCGTTGCGGCCACATTGATGAGACATGTGGCACATTTTTCGTAGCATTTCTTCTTGCACGGGTGGCCATTAGAGCAACTTCTGCCACATGGCTCTGCGCAAAAAACATTGTCATGCTTCGTAGGATGGCATAGACGCGGACATGCGTGGCCGCAGTCAAGCCGATAGTCGCAAGGGAGATGGCAACCGCCTTGAGACGGCAACCTGTCGAAGTCTTTCCAATGGGATATGACCTAGAAGCATAAAACCTACTAGCCTTTAAAGAAAGTAAGACCAACCTGTTTCTTTCCATGGCTTTGGCACACGACAGTTAAGCTATTCGACAAGCTATCGCGTTCTTCTAGTGATCTTTTGATGTTACTCCAAAGAGTGCACTTGCTGGCTAAGAAGTCGATGTTGCCAAGGATATAAAACCCCTTCATCGCTCGGGACATAGCCACGCAGACGCGGTTGTCGACGCTCAGAAAACCGATTTGGCCTTCCGGGTTCAGACTTCGCACCAGAGAGAGGATGATGATGTCCGATTCCTCACCCTGATAGTTGTCCACTACTTCGATGCGGACGCTGTGCTGTTTGCCCAACTTTGCTTTTGCTAGCTTGCGAGTACACAGCATCTGTTCCATGTAGGCGCACAAGATGGTCACCTGGTCCGGTTTGTAGCCTTGCTGGAGAAGGTAATGCGCAATGCGTAGTGCGAATTGCGCTTCGTATTCGTTCATGTGTGACTTCTGCTCCGGGTCGGTTTTTTCAGGATGATTATGGTTAATGAAGGCGAAGTTCTTAGCCATTCCGTCAATAGGCTTGTATTGACGCACTGATGGGTCATTGCGGAGACCTTCATAGAAGTGTGACATGAGAGCGTCTGCGATCTCCTCACGCATACGGTGTTGGTTCTCCAGCATGGCGTACGGGAACTTGTTGTTGATGAGACGCTCGAAGAGGGAAACATCTAAGGAAAACTTCGTAGCCAGATCATGCACCACTAAATGAAGAAAATCAGATACAAGTAACATAAGTCCAGAACTAACTAGGTTCGGGGCGCATATGCATGTGATCTCCGATGAGGATGGCATGTTTGCAGTTCACAGTGAGCGCGGTCAGAACATGAGCCTCGAGTACTTTGGCTGCTTCTTCTATGATGACAATGGGACATTGAATTGCCTTCAGAACGGGTTGAAGACGAGCGGCATCTGTCGTTGTCATGCCAAGAACCTACAAAACAACTGTCATTGATCATAGAAGATGTCCAGAAATACCTACTCTCGCAGACTTCAGAAGCTCTATGTCAGTCATTTGGCTGATGTCGCGAAGCTCCTCGGTTATGCGCCGAAGCTGCTGCTCACAATCTCTTAGCTTCTTCTGGGAAGCATCAGCCAGCTTTGACACCTGAACATTGGGATTGGTCGACAACGGACGCTCCAACGGCACTTACCCAGTACTTATAAAGACGCCAACGCTTACTCAGGGAGAGAGCCCACATGTCTTGCACGCTTTCCGCGTTCTCCTCCGAGTACGGCAGAGCAGCGAGAATCCTCTTCACAAATGGCTTCAGATGAACTTCACGCTCCGTGGGTCGATCTTGTTCGGCGGTCTGCCATTGCCCGTGGTCCTTCTCGATCAGATGTTCTGGTCTACTTCGTCTTGTTAACCAGTCGACAAAGACGTCATCCAGCTACAATAATACATATGTACATGAAGAACAAAATCTTTAAACCTACTGAGCGCAGGTAACGCATGTTTGTGACGGTTATGTACTGTCCGAGCTGTTGTCGGTGAAACTCGCTCATGGGTCCTCCTACCCCAGGTGTGAACCGCTCAACAGGCAGAATCTGAAGAAAAGGGATGAGATATGAATGAGCAGCCAGAAGCGTAGAAACCTCTTTGTATAATGCTTTGAACGTCCGGTAGTGTTCACTGAACTCTTGAGCGACAACCTGGCGTCTTCGGTGAGTTTCTCGGCGCTGTAACCCGAGTGGCTGTGAAAATCGCCTCTGGGTTTTCCTTATTTCGTTGAGCATGTACCTAGAAGCAGCGTAGCAGTGATCTGTGAGAGAGAGGGACTTACGGCTTGAGGGCAGGATTATGGCACCTGTTTCCTACTCGAACCATATGGATATTGTACGGGTCAATGGGTCCTGTGTCTCGGATCATGTTGTTCAAGACGCCAGCGAGGAACTGATCCAGAGCGTGGTTGGAGTAGCAAACCACGAGCATAGGATGTCTTCGATCGCTGTTCCAGAGACGTTGATTGGAGAGAAGAAGCCGGCAGATCTGATGACCTAGGTACGTCTTGCCTAAACGAGTCTTTGAAGCCACAATAAAGTAAAATATTTGGAATACCTGTACCAGGAGGTCCTTGGATCACGGCCAACTCCTGTCGCAGTGCCATGATCAGGGCTTTGTGTTGACTTGGATCGAGCCCGATGTCGTCTGGAGTTACAATCTTATGAGCTTGGCGTACATCCACAATCCAGCTTCGTCGTTCATCGCTCAGAATGCTGAAGTCAATGTCGAAAGTTCGTGCTTCTTGGAAGTACGACGGCGGGTCCGGTGAAGTGTTGACTTTGATGAGGTACTTGCTCAGCGGGATGTCCTGTCCTCTGGCGAACGATTGAAGTCCTCGAAGGACATGTCGATAGGCCTCGAAGAACGTCGGCGACTCCAACATCAGGTACTGCGAGCTGTAGTCCACTGGGCCTTGGTTCGTAAAGAAGTCCAGTGTGACGTATCCTGCATCGAGATCCAATCGGTTTCGGTGGTAGACTGTGGCAAACAAGAAGTTCTTCGTGAAGTTATCATTGGAGAGAACTAAAGTGAACTGTCAGGGGGAAAACGTTCAGATCTGGAGACTTACCGACAAGGGAGCCGTATATCAACTGCTTCGGGGAGTTGCAAATGCGGGCACGAAACTTCGCCTCGGAGACCATGTCGCCATCCTCAACCGCGACTGGCATTCCGATTTGGACATTCTTGTAGACGAAGGCTTCCGACGCCTTCTTCCGAAGTTTGCATCCGTGTTGGCGGTACTGGTGCACACCATCTCGCAAGACGCGGAGGGAGTCCTCCCGAAGAAGGCGGAACTGGACGTCAAGGTAGTGCTCAGCGTCGTCGTAGGGTCCCTTGACAATGTTCTTGCGGAGGTAAGGCTCTCCTGAAAATAAAGGGACAATGAGGTGGAGAAATATCGAGCTTTCACTTACCGACGAGGAGCATGTCTTCCTTCGTGGGGACAACCGACTCCATGCGGAAGTCGTTTGGTGGGCAAGTTCCTCTTCCGGCCCTTACCATATTCAGCCTGAAACAAGCAGGTCAACTGCAAAGAAAGGGGTTATAAATTAAAGAAGATTCTCGGAAAGGCTATCACCAGTGCGACTTAACAACACTTGTGTGTCCACTAACATAGAAGATACCTGACAGGACGAGAAGAAGTAAGGCAAGGGCGACTTCGTGCAAAATGTATTTGTTGCAAAATAGACAGACAGCACCTTCCCAGTGTCTCGGAGACATTGGACTGTTGAAAAACAGACAGACCAGGATCGATGATTCCTGCACGGATCGGCCTTTGGGTACAGTCCCCACCGGGGATCGAACCAGCGCGATAATTCGCGTGGTAATTTATAGCGCTAACCATTGAGCCATTGGTGAATGATGGTCGTGGTAGGGGGAAAGCTGGCAACTATCGCCCACCATATTTATAGTGGTGGGTGATATATAGTGGGCGATAGCTGCTTAGCGGAAATAAAGGCGATAGTGGAAATAAAGCCACGTTAACCATTCAGTTAACCATTCACGAATGGTCTATGAAATTACAAGTTCATTTGCTATGTAAGGCACAAGCACATCTCCGTAAAAGGTTGTAGTAAAGCACAAGGTACAGTCGATATAAAGGATTTAAGAGGGTTAGTTAGCTCTGGTTAATAAGTAAGTAGCTGAGCGAAATGTAAGCTGTAAAACGTGGCTAAGGACTACCATCGTATTATATAGGACTGAGGACTATTCAGCGTTTTAAGGAAAGAGGACTTCAATGGCTATATTCCTGAGATTTTGATGTATTTCTCACTAACTTCACAATTCTCATCTCTTCCCTTCCAACTGAAGGAAACGCGATGGGGACCTACCCAGATTCCTGTGCTCCCCAGCTTCTCGATGAATTAGGTGGAAGAAGCTAATGGATAGCACCAGTGAAGCACATCACAGTTTTATGGATACTACCGCTGGAAAAAATTCCATAAAATATCTAAAAAAATCCATATATTAAAACATGATATTGCCAGTTGAAACCCCGTTGTCCGAATATATTTTCGAAAATCGAATACCGTATTTTCGAAATTCAGGTAACTAGCAGGTGGATTTACAAAATGCACATTGCGAAAATACTTCTATTATTTTCTTCAGAGTTCATTCAATTTAAATTCCATGACTCTCTGAAATTTTGTCCCTAGATGCATAAGAGTGTTGTTTCCTATTCAACCTCATCCATGGCAACTCCAATGCCTTTACTTACTATCGATAAACGATATTTTTTGGCAATGTTTACTCTTAAGTCACGTTGTAGTGACGAATCACATCTTCTCTTACTATTCCATCGATCACACTTCAAACGCTGTAGTCCTTGGGCGATAAACCAAACAATCTTTGATACCGACAGACTCCAAAACGTCACCCCCAAACAGGTATTATGACGAATTCTCGCTGACCTTCACACCGGGGCAACGAACGGCCTTCTCTCAGTCCCACATCAAGTGAAAGAGGCATCTACCCTCCGCTATCAAAACAGTCATAACTCTCCACATGCATGTTTGCTGATCGGAGATCTCACGAGCACACATACATTGTACTGTGATCTGTGCGTCCTGGTCGGAGCATTGCGCTTGGCATTTAAGCCCCCGCTGCCCAGGCGGATTTGCTTCGTTGCTGTCGACAGTCCCCGCGTGCTACAACGTTTGTGCGACTGTGACGGTTGTTGCCGTCCTCCGGCGTGGCTGCTATCGGGCGACGACGGCGCCCCCATCGTCTGTTTATTTCTGTTTTCGCCACCCTCTCGGCATACTGCAGTTCTTCCTCTCCTGCTTCTATGAAAATAAAATCGATTTTGACTGTAGTATCTTTTGTAAAATTATCGTACTAACTGTAGGGATTATACCTGTTCGTTATAGGCCATTGATGGTATGGACTGAGCCGTCATCCAGAGAAGAAATCTCTAGATGACTTCTTGGGAAAAACTACCTCAACGGAAAATAAAAACGGCCCACTGATCAATAAGTTCCATTGGCTTTTGATTTACGTCTTTTTTAAACTCCGCTAAGGGGAACTACTGTACTATGTTGTACTCGTGGTTCCCACTGTCATAATATTTCCCTTTTGTGACAGCTGTAGGAGGGAAGGACATTAGACCCCTTTTTTCAACACAAGCGCAAAGATGCGGCGAGCAGAAAAAGTGCACTTTTGATTCTGCAGTCCTGCACGTAGCCGAACTCGCTTTTATCAGCGGAGACTCACTCATTCTTTAGACTTTTTATTGACCACAATCTTTTCAAAGACAGACGTATCAATTTCAGTCCACCGCTGACGTCACTCGAGGTCATCTCTGATACTTCTAGATGTCTGCCAAGGTGATAACCCGTATGGGAGGGACTTCTTCCGCTCAGCGCTTCCAACGCTGTTTCACGTGAATGAGGCGGAAGAAAAGAAACGGGTTTATGCTAATAGGAGCAGATTGATTTGGGTCGTCTATGTTCCAGAACGATTGCCTTTAAGCGGCAATGTTTTATAACAAGTGTGTACACTCAAAACTACGTTCTGTTCCGGTCTATCACTTCTACACATCTAGTGTGGAGCCTTTTAGAAATACTGGAGTTTCCGCTTAACTGCTCACGGCGAAACAAGTCTACATAAGCCGTTGCGTAAACAACCACGCGATTAACTCTAACTCTTTTCCAACACCAGAAAAATTACTGAAAGTCTCTTATGAAGGGACTCCCTCCTAGCACGGCCGAAACCTACCGTAACCTATGTACGTGCGAGCCTCGTTACATAGCATCGGCAATCGATCGTTACAAGATGATGAAATTATTAGAATGCTCTGGTTGGTGTGCATGTACGTAGCCTGATAACTTTCCATTTACAATGTCAGCATCCTCTTGTTTGAGATGCCGACTTCAACGTCTTTGGATGCCTGTTTCGTCTTCTTTCAGTTCTCCTGTGTTCATTCCTATATGAATGCCGCGCCAAAAAGTCACTTTTGATCTTTCCCTGCAACCACTATCGCGCCACCACCTCTTCGATATCTAGCTTTCACGTGCGTTCCACATGAACTCCACCCCCAGACTGTATCTATTTACGGAGCGGAGCACTTCGTCTTTGACACAGTCCAACACCGTTCCCCCGCATCGTCCACTCTTCGCACCCTGATGGGAGCGCTTGTAAATCCCGACTTTTTTGGAATTCGCTCGCCGCTCTTTCATCGCCCGTTATCCTGCAACTTGCGCCCCATCGATCTGCAGCACGTCGTCCTCCCTCTGTCGCCTCCTCCTCGCCGCCGTCCTCGTCACCGCCGCCAGGCTTCTCACCGCGGCATACACAAACCATGCAAAGTCGAGTTTTTATTTGCGATTTGAGCCACACAGCCACCGCTCGTGATTGTTTTGTGTAATCGATCGTCGTTTCAGAGTTGATCTCCTCCGTCTCGCAGACTATTAGGACTGTAATCATGGCTCCGAAGAAGGTGACTATTGTTGGATCGGGAAACTGGTAAGTTCTCATTTTGTTTTATTTACTGGCGAATCCTCGCAAAACTCGATTCTTATGTAGTCGAACTTGGTTAGATGGACAGGAAGATGGCAGAGACATTTGCAATGGCTCGTGTTATCATGTTTGACTGTTGGGATCGTTTTTTAAGTATTGGATGTTAACGGCAGGGTCAAGAGCAGAAACTGAAGTATATAATTGACCGGTCATTCGACGGCGTTGCTCCAATCTTTGAAAACCCATCGACCGTTGATAAGAATCGTTTGGAGTATTGCGTGAGGTTGATCTTCCAGCAATTCGCTCAATCATAGCATTCCGTAGGGCTTTCCAACTGCTTAATGCGATTTACAGTAACGGAATTCCGGCACAGTGGGAGTTTGTAAACGGCTTATGAACTTTTAAAAGCGGAGTTTGAATCAAGTCCATTGAGGCCGGTAGGCAGAAGTCTCTAGAAACTGGATGTTTTGTGTCTTGGCATTGTTTTGCTAACTTTTGCTTGGCAGTGTCACAAACAGCGGTATTGACAGCACAGAGACCGTCAAGATCACAAGGCTTTTAACCTTCTGCAACAAATCACCGGCGCCTCGGCGGACTTTGTATCTTGTTTCGCGAAACTTGTGTTTTCATCTTGTGCTCGTTGCAGGGGATCGGCGATCGCTCGTATCGTCGGCCAGACCACAAAGCAGAACCCCACCGAGTTCGACCCCCATGTGCGCATGTGGGTCTTCGAGGAACTCATCGACGGCAAGAAGCTCTCCGAGATCATCAACACCCAGCACGAGAACGTGAAGTATCTGCCCGGAAAGAAACTTCCCGAGAATGTGGTCGCTGTCACGGACCTCATCGAGTCCTGTGACGACTCCGACATCCTCATCTTCGTCGTGCCTCATCAATTTGTCCCGAAGATCTGTGCGCAACTCACCGGAAAAGTGAAGAGCACCGCTATCGCCATCTCGCTGATCAAGGTACGAGCTACAGTTTCGATATTCGAAAGCCATAGCCACTTACCCGACTGGTAGTATTGGTATTTTATAATTCAGGGTATGCCAGATGTGCCTTATAGCAAGGAGTTCGCCACCACTGCTCATACGGTAGACTGAGTTTTTCTTTTCACCATATGTGATCCATTGCTGTGTGAAGTCCCACTAGCGCTGAGCATGAGCCCCTCTACCACTGCCTTAGCACTGTTCTAGCTACTTGTTATGTTTGTCTGAACTAACGCGACGACTCTTTCAGGGTCTTGCTGTGCACAAGGACTCTGGAATCCGTCTGATCTCCGAGGAAATCCGCGACATTCTGAAGCTCGATGTTGCTGTGCTTATGGGCGCCAACTTGGCTCCGGAAGTCGCCAACGATAACTTCTGCGAGGCTACTATCGGAACCAAGAAGATGAGCGAAAATGGAGCTCTGCTGAAGAAGCTTTTCCACACGGAGAACTTCCGCATCAACGTGGTGGAGGACTCCCACACTGTCGAGCTCTGTGGTGCCTTGAAGGTGGGTGTTGAGTTTTGGACAAGTGAATCCTCGATACCGTAATCCTCGAGATAGATACCGTAATCCTCGAGATAGATACCGTAATCCTAGATTCTACCTGTTTCAATAATTCCTGTTTTAGAACATCGTGGCTTGCGCCGCCGGCTTCACCGACGGTCTTGGATACGGCGACAACACCAAGGCCGCTGTCATCCGTCTCGGGCTCATGGAGACGACCAGCTTCGTCGAGCACTTCTACCCTGGCTCGAACCTACAAACCTTCTTCGAGAGCTGTGGAATCGCCGACCTGATCACCACCTGCTATGGCGGTCGTAACCGCAAGGTCTGCGAAGCTTTTGTCAAGACCGGAAAGGTAAGCCGTGTTTCAATGATCTTCTGATCGTAGGTTTAGTCCATCGCCGAAGTCGAGAAGGAGCTGCTGAACGGCCAGAGCGCTCAGGGACCTCTCACTGCTGAAGAAGTCTACCTCATGCTGCAGAACAACAATGTCGTTGAAAAGTATCCGCTGTTTGTTGCTGTCCATAAGATCTGCAAGGGAGAGATGAAGCCTACCGACATGGTCGAGAGTCTTCGTAACCACCCCGCTCATATGTAACCGCCTCCGGTGCCTCTTGTTATATACTCACGTGTACATTATGCTTCGTTGATTCCTACTAGGTTGGGTTGAGGAGAAATGTAAATAAAAGCTGAAAACGCCGCGAACTTCGCTTCTGCGAGGTTTCGAGGGAGTATGCTACAAGGTAGGCGAGGGATGTGAAATCATGGAAAGGAGCTCTGCTCAAAGGAATCCTATGAAGTGCTTACAGTTTAGCTTAATACTTGGCGTGCTAGAAGGCCTACGCGCAGACACTACAGGTCACACAGTGCAGGTCACAGTCACTATCATTGAAAGTTACAGTGCTAGATCTTGAAATTGTCATGTGGTCATACACTGTACAGTAAACTGCCAGTGGCTCATCATCCGTGGCTCATGTGGCACAGGAACGAGGCATATCAGTATATACTCTCAAGCGATCAACAGCAACAAACCCAATTTACCAAATTTGGCAAAACATACTGCTTCAAAGATGCGAAAGTCCTGAATTTACAAATTTCTGTCATAGGCAGCGTGACAGTTTTTACGAGTAATTAGATTTTGTCTCCGCGTTTGTCCTATATAACCCCTGACGACTGAACTCGCTGCCGCTTCCGATCTACGCTCTCCATAGGCCCTTGATTGAAAGGGTCCCTCTCTTTTTTCAAAAGTCAACTTCCACGCAAATCAAAACGCCCGTTCTTATTGTTGAAAGAGACTTCGTCATAAAAAGGTTTATGGGCGGCTGAGAGTGAAGGGAGTCGTCGGGACATGCTCCTATTGAAAGGGTTATATTTCAAGGTTATGTGCGCCCAATAAATGTGCACCAGTCGATTTATTGCCTTTCTGTTTGTGCTACTTGCTGTGATTTGACTCGTTGGGAAGTGACTTGACAGGAGAGGGAAAGCAATCTTGTAGTATTAAGGTAGTATAAAGGTGTCCTTGGATTAGTCGGGCTGCTTCGGTCAGAGCTCTCAGATCTGGTTCAACAGCCCGTGAAAGCAAAATCTATCAGAAGTTTATTATATCGGAAGCAGATGAAAAATGTCCCTTCGATCATAGCCCACATCCGACTTTCTCATGCTGAACGTCCTCGTTTCCCATCCGTCCACTCGACCACCCATTCGCTGTGTGCTCAGTGCTCGTTTCTCCTGAATGATGTGATGGCCTAGATTTATCACAACCAATGCACCCTTTTCACATTATCCAGTTTGCCCTGATGTTCGATGCGGATGTTCTGCTACTAGCTGATGGGACTCTTTACTACAAGTGTGCATCTTTCTGGAGACCGATCTCCGTCACGATTGGCCACGATTAAATCTCTATTAACGCGTTCTTTCCTGGTATTAATAGAAATACTTAATTTACACGCTTTTATATATATACAGTAGGGACAGAGCTAAAGCGGACTGATGTTGCTTTTACGGTTTTACGGTTTTGGTACCAACTCCAGCGTCTATTTCATATCCTTTTTGCAACATTTTTTAAAGATATAGCGAGCTAGGTAGTTCAGGAAATCTTACAATGTTTTTAAGACATCAATATGCTTCTTCGCCTGTGACATGGGGATGCCTGAAGCCATGTAATTTTCGTTGCCTCCAGCGTAAATTCCGAGATATGATTATGTAGTTTTACATAAGGAATTCCTCCAGCCGAACAGTCTTGTCCATTTTTGGAGTTGAATTGGATTTGGCACTGTTTCCTTACAGAAAACGCTGTCCTACAGATTCTGGTTCCGTGTTCCTCGAAAGCACTACTTTCGTCATAGATCTCCCCGTGTGCACAATCTGGACCCCTATTGGTGACTACGAAAACGTAATGAGATCATAAACATTTTGTTGAATACGCCTTTTTGCAAGTGAAAAAACAATCGCCTTTGTCCTGGTCCTTTTCATAGAGGGGAAATACGAATCTCTGGCACGGTTACTGGCTCGCCCAGCGATTTCGAAAACATCTGTGAGTTGTCCATATGTCTCTTCGATCCCCTCCTCACTTCTTGTGTTTATGACCCTATTTCGAAGCCCCATGGATTAGGACTGCTGCAGTTGGTCGCTCCATCGCTTTATGTGTGTGTTTGAATTGGATTTTGAAGTGCTTCTTATACTTTTCCCGTGATATCGATTGTTTGGTTTTCCGCTAAAGAATCTCTCGTCCTTTCAATATTGAAGGGCCCATTTCTTTCCTGTTTTTGCGAGATTCTTTTTGAAGGCTTCAAGAGTCTTCGCTGATATGGTCGCCAGTGTTTTTGTGCCGCAAAAGTGAAAAATTGTTCTCGTTAGTAGATTAGAAGGTACAAGTAGTATGTTGGTGAATTTTCGGCGTATGCCCTCAGATAGGACACCATATTTCAAAGCTGTTTTTGAAGTATGGAGTATTTCCAATCATCCACCGAAGTAGACTTCACCTATGGAGTAAGGGAGGATAGTTCACGGTTATTCTGCAACATACACCAGTGAAATGAACCAGGAGAATTAGGGAGAAATTAAACCCTTTTGTTCATCTATAAAATGTAACTCCAGTTATGTAATTTTCCTGTAATTTTTGAATAAAGACGCCTTTGTAGAATGCAAATACTACCAATACACCATTCTTTGCTAAGAAATTCTTTCTTTGCTGCTACTACCGAGCAGATCAGGGCCAGGAAACTCATTCATTGAGTTACCACATTCGTGGGAGAAGAACAAAAGTTCACGCGCATGCATAAAGCAGAATGTCCTTGGCGATGTGCATCTATAACGAATTCCTTGGGCTGTGAAAGGGTGTTGCAAGAAGAAGAAGTGTGGAAGAGAATAGTAAATTTCCATGCTCCAGTGGGGAATTGCAGAGATTCTGCCTCGATTGGTCTTTATGTAGAAGCAACTCGCTTTCTTTATTGTAAAATATGGTCATTGTATAGTGTAACCGTGGATTTTTGTTTGCAGGATTGTGCGAACCAACAAATCCCTAAAATTTAGGAACATCACCTTGGGCATACTGACCTACCATAATTCAAAAGGTATTTACCGGATATGGTTCTGGATTTTGGAGATCGAGATCGGACGAAGTTTGAGCGAGAATCATTTTTTTCAGGCCACAACAGGCACAAGTTTGTTCGACTTTCCTTGAATGTGTATAAATCATAAATGAATTTTATCCTTGTAGTAAGTAGTAAAGTGGTTGCATGTGATGAAAATTTCACAAAAATCACTTTGGACACATGAGATTAGCTACCGTGTCCTACACAGAAATGTGCTCGAGTTTGCGACGCTGTCGGCCGGAACTTCGGACGTTTCTGGTGGAGGCACAACTTTGACCTCACACATCCCTTCTTTTTGTCCCAGGCCAAAACAGTTTCTCAGAGCACCGGGTCAGCTTTTCATAAGTTCCGGCACAGTTCCGCATTCATAAAATTCATTTATACACGTTTAAGGAAAGTCCGTCATCATCATTTGAGCCATTAGAATGTTCTACTTTCTATTTACCGGTTGCTAATGCTACAGGGACACGAAAAACCTAGTCAACATGCTGTTCAGCTACTTCAAGAGCTGAACCATTGCTTATCTTTTTATCTTCTGCACAAAGCAGCGCTAAAATTACATAAAACTTCGTCCCACAACCGAGTTGCCGATGATTATTGATAAGCAAAGGAAGCGTGTGCATTAGCTCATCGTGGGAGTCCAGCATAGAAACTGCAGAATTCCCAATGGTTAAGGGTAGGCTATGGATGGGACAGGATAGTGGTCCACCTTCTATATCCTTGATATTTTTGCACGGCTATCAGAGAATAGTGCGTGCAGCTTCCACGTCATCCTCGGTGTCCAAAAAAAATAAATAAACATGACCGCGTCCTAGCAACTACTATAAATCAATGGCAGGAGGGCGCAGGAGATGCAAACGACGAACCGGCGATGCACTGCCCGCGCGACCCGAGACAAAAGTCCATGCGTCGAAGGGCACATTAAGTTTTTCAATTAGAGTCGTTTCTCCGAAATAGTGCCGACGTGTGGAACGGGCATAAATTGTGTGTAAATGTCATGTGCTTGACGTGCTCAGCTGAGTTCCAGAATGAACGTCGTCATCGGCCAGTGCATCAGGTCCTTTTCGTTGCAAATCCGGGGGCCACCCCTCGACGGGGAACTTGTCCACGAGGCTGTCTTGCGATGCATATTGAAATTGACAAGTTGCCCGCGAGTGAGTTTTCCTGTCGATATCGAGTCGGACGCGCCGCACATGTTGCGAAAATGTTGCGTGCCAATTTTTCAGAGAACGCCGCCATATCGGACTATCTTAGGGTGATCGATTCTTTGTGCTTCGGTCGGGCTTAATGTGACTTAAAAGAGAGGCGGTCCTTGATTCTTACTTATTCGGATTCTCGGCACTGATTTCTTACTGTCATTTTTGGATGGACAGTTGTTGTAGGCAGTGATGGGAACCGGGCCGGCTCGGCCCGTGAAATCGGGCCGGCCCCACTTTCGGCTCGGCCCGATTTCCGAAAACCGGGCCGGTTGGTCGGCCCGGCCTGGCCCGGTCACACAGGTTTGGGTATTTAGCGTAACGCTTAGCGAAAAGTAATGCTTCGCAGACTAATTTTCGAAAAGCGATGCTAACTTCTTACGCTCGAAAGCTGGGCCGGCTTTCGAGCCGGCTTTCGGGCTGGCCCGATTGTATGAAGCCGGCTCCGGCCCGATTGCCCGGCCCGGCACGACCCTGCGGGCCGGCTCGTTTCCCATCACTGGTTGTAGGTGGCTACAACATCAGTGATGCCAGCTCGGGCTCCAGACATAAGGGTAAAGCTACAATATTTCATAAATCAGAGAGATCCTGATCATTCCGTAGAACAGTTCCGGTATTTTCGTCGCAAATGACGGTATTTTGCCAAGAAATACGGTGCACCTATCGCGCATTATCAAGTATAATTTGGAAGCACAAAGTGACACAAACCTCGTTTTTCTTAAAAGTACATCGTCCATTATGCGTCAAATGATGACATGTTCTATAGATATCGCATACATAAACTAATGTGCATAAAGTACCACATTCTATGCTCTTATAGGGAGAAGTAGATTATTTTTAGGGTATTATTATTGAGATGCATTCCATAGTTAGCGATTAAAAAAACTAACACTGTTTGCTAATAAGTAAACAAAAACTTTCGACCCTGACAGGATTCGAACCTGCAATCTTCGGATCCGAAGTCCGACGCCTTATCCATTAGGCCACAGGGCCACGGGAACATTAAGATGCGTGTAATGTATAGTGGCGGCTTATCTGGCAGACTACTTGCGGTTTGTGAAGTAGCACATGCAATACGGTAAGACGCTTAGTTTTAGAGGGATTAGAGTCTCGCCATACACCATTACAATTGTAACGTTTGTTTCTAAGCGATCAACATTCTAAATTGAGTTTATACCAGATAAATTATGGGTTAATATGCCAAAATTGTGCAAAAATTCTTAAATAATGCAGCGGGAGAGGAGCAGATGTACAATAGTGTCGCTGTAGATCAAGTCCAGTCAACGATCAAATATGTTCTTGTATGACCACGGGCCAATGAGCTTCGCCCAGATTTACACTTTCTGTCATTCTGCGGGATAAAATCTCCACAGCGTGCTAGAATTAGTGTTGTAGGTTTATTAGTTGCTTGCAAAGCACTGTAAGGGTATCTGCCTCCCTCTGTAAGGCTCTCCTCTGTAAGGCACCAAAGGCTATCCCTCCACGACAAGCACCAGGGCTTGGTTTTCGGCATCTTTTCTTTACAGCATGCGGCGAGACACAATTGCCCCCAACATCATTACGCCTAAATCAAGCGGCAGCACATCGCTTGTTTTCGGCAGCACATCCTCAAACAAACATAATTCTGTGCGCCCAAGGGCAGCACTACTCTGCCTCATCTGAGCCACTTAATCGATACATGACAAACGTGTTATTTTTTGTTGTGGCCGCCCGCTGCTTGTAATCACGAAAATACATCAAAGGAGCTCCGTGAGTCCCCTCAGCTGCCCATTTGGAGCCTATAATGTCATATGGCCGCCGTGTCATAACCATTCGGCCCTCCTTCTCCTCTGTGTACATGTCCGCGTGTTGCCTGTGCTAGACGGTGAGGCGGTGCGTTTCTTTGAATGTTGGCCCACATCGATTAGGGGCACTTCGATGCCCGAAGAAGTGAGCTTTATTTTATGTCAAAGTTTGAGTTCCCGACGACACGACTCGGCTGATTTATCCGCCTCCTCTAGCTTGTTTGTTTCCCCCAACGTTGGTGTCGCCTTTTTAGTGGGCAAAGCGGACCGGCACCAGAGATGGTGCAAGTTTATCGGATGATCTGAATCTCCGACGCGCAATTAGTGATGCCTAGCTAGAGTCTGCAGCGGTTTTTGAAGACACCACTGTCCATAACATTTAGCTGGTGTTGAAATTCGAAGTTCTTGAGAAGTCCCCTACTGACCTGTGACCTCTACGGTACGTAACAGTTGGTTTTGATTTCTGGATGTTCATTTAGGCGTTGAAAGTTTTGGATTTCTGGTTTTCAAGAATCCGTAGAAAACCGAAATTCCCGGGTTCGAATACTCACTAATAAACGCTGCAGTATTTTACAGTTGTTTTAATTTTTGTTCTCCGAATTTTTGGATCAATGACAGCTCTGCTAAGGACCGAGATGTTGCTATCTGTGTTAGTAGTAAAGGACAAAATTTGATACAAATATTTTGAATTTGAAGTCGTAAAAATCTTGAAAAGTTGTTGCCGTAAAGTCGTATAAATGCCTAAGGCTTTTATGTTCGGCTGGTACATAAACGAAAAGTAATTTTTGTCTGCAATTTTTTTCAGTTGAAAAAATTATATCTCCGTCAGAAGCAGAGAAAGCGCACACACCGATACCTCACATAGATCATTTTTGTTTTTTTAACCACATAATTACTTTTGAAAAGTACCTTGATATAGGGGTACCTTAAGCATACCTTATGTGGAACAATCAGGTTTGTCCTCTCCTCCAACACGCGACAGATTTTCTCCATTGATGCTGATATTTTCTTTTTTTATAGCTTTTCCTTTTCTTTGTACGGTAAGTTCCCAAAGTAGATCTTTCAATGGCTTTGCCTTACTGGGAACAAACATCTGCTGATCGTTCGTCTTTAGACTCCACAGAAACATGACATTTATCCCTGCCTGAATCAATTACTGTCTAGCGGACATTGCGCGTTTATCACATTAGTCTCTCCGTGACGTCACCGCGCGCGGGACTTGTGTTCTCAACCAAGCGGCTTCCGCAGAGTTTTGTGTTCCGCGTCCGCCGGGGTTGGAGGATTAAAAATTAACGCAATTCCCGTGTAAACGAAGTTTCCAACGCCGCTCTCTTTCAGGACGTCGTTTGTGCACGCCGAGACCACTTGCGTAGTGCGAGAGTGAATCAGTGCTTTTCTCGCCTTCCACGGTCCGTGAATCAGCTGGCAGTGTCATGGTATTGCACTATTGGTGTATTTCTGTACGGCATTACAAGCCGGACTCCTCGTTTTATGTGTAGCGGTGATGAAAACCTGACGGTGTAGGGTTGTATAGTCCCTTTTTTCTAAATCTTTAAAATCTTGACAAGTTCTCGGTCAAATTCTTTTCTACGTTACCCGAGATATACATTTTTGGCTTTTTTCTTCACGGCGTTTTTAAAGTGGGCCTAGAGATCGACCTAAAAATTCCTAGCATCCCGCTCATACACACTATTTTTAGTTATGGGTTGGATTTCTTGACACCTTATGGTCACAGTTATCTTATTTTATGTACGTGGTTTTTGAAATCTTTTGCTGAGTCCTATTTGACTAAGATTATGTCTTTTCAGGTCTCATGGCTTTTTTTCTTTTTGTAAGATGGGTGAATAACGTATACTTATGAGAAGGCGGTGAAATTCAACTGGAAAACTTTCAATCGTTTTATCAAAAACCTTCCATCCGGTCTCTCTATGTCTATAATGCTACCTTTGCCTGCAAAGGTCTTGCAAATGAATATTGCCTGAAGAACGATAGTTTCTTCCTTCCGCTCATCAGTGCCGACCTTAGCCCCGCGTTCGGCGCTGGTCGGTGGTGCCGAACAGGAACCTATGAAGAGCTCCTGCCAGCCACATATAATTTATTCGGCAATCGATATGACCGAAACAGGCGATGCCGACGGAACGGCGGTTCTGGATGATACTGTACCGGTCCGTACCCGTAACCCATCGGGTTTCAATGCAAAAACGGGACCATCGAGCAGGAAGTTGAGTGGAAGGCCGTGCTATTATTATTCGTCAGCGGCGTGTATTAACATTTGCTGATTTTCGGTTTGGTTCTTTTTCTCTTAACTGATGCCGATCTGTGGTGGTCGAGATCGATTAAACAAACATACAGCACCAGCGCGTTTCTTGATATTTTTTCTAGAAGGGTTTTGGATCGAGAAGAATAGGTTTACCATGCGGTTTTTTAGGAAAAGAGTCCCGCATACAAAGTTTCTATGTTTTCGCATCAAGGAATTTGCAATTTCTCCATTGCTTGTTCCTATATTTTTTGTGTTTCTGTCTCGACGCTTCTTGGCTTTGATTTGAAGGTATTTTTAATGGTCTACATGTTCTTAGAATGCACACAAATGACTCCAATGTGCAAGCGTTTAAAGAGCCAATGGTACCAATTGTGACTACAAAAAATGATCTTCGCTCCTTTACATTTGTTTCACAAAGTCTACTTCTTCATATTTCCCACACTAGGAATGAGTTTACAACTTCCTCTATCCATAAAACTGACGTGAGCCCGATCATTGGGGTTTCGGAGATGTTCGACTCTGTTTTTCTCCTCGTCCTCCCTTGTACTGCCAGCTGTCAACACGTGTTTTATGGTTTTCGCAGACCGCTTTCTTCTTATCCAAAACATGGGCAATCGACATTCAATAACACGCACACATCCGTCTTTCTTCCCCTCCACAATAGCTTTGTATACCTGCCACCAACGATCAATCGATTCGCCTCCGTTTCTCCTCTGCTATTTGATGTGTGAGTCATGAACTTTCCATCCGAAAGCACTTTACAACTCCGGGTCTCATATCCCATTGTGCTCGACACTTGGGAACCGGTCGTCCTCCTCTACGCCGTCGGTTTGTGTTAATTCCGCGATACATGTTGCGACGGTATCATTCCCCCCTTAATCCTCTTTGGTCTCTCGCTACCTTGGTAGACCGACGCTGATAAGGTCTAGACAGATCGACCACGCCATATAATCGATAGCCCCACTTCCTCGTCTACGTCTATTTTTGTGTGTAGATCTAACGGGATAAAACGCCAAATTTGTATGCAATTTTTTCGCAGAGTGCGTCGCGATTTGCAACATTTCCGATGGCGGCGCCTCCCCTTTCCCACGGCGTTTTTCCTCTGCAACGCGAGAGTCGCGGCGGCGCTCCGACGGGAACAACACGGGTTCCCCGGTCGCGGAGATGACGTCGCCGACGGCGATCAAAAAACGCGCCGTTTTTTGTTTGCTCCGAAAAGACGGAGGAAGCACGTGGCCGGCGGGGAGAGGTTTGTATGTGGAGGTTCTTCTCCCGAGCGTGGTGCATGATTTTGATGATGTTGGTTGGCAGTGGTACTGTTGGTACTTCAAGTAACGGACATCGTGAAAACATGTAGTCACCACGTCCAGCGATCCAAAGGATGGGAAATATAGCCAGGCTTCTCCTTGTGTCGTATAATTTTTGCTAAACTAACTTAAGTTACTGTAGTTCAACAATGTTGATTTACTTACATCCTTGTTTTGGAAATAGAAAAAAAACCATAATTTTATCCGTAATTTTTGAATCATAGGCAATGACAATTTTCTGACCGTTAGCCATGTCAAGCCAGGACGTCTTTCCAATGGTATTTTTGCCCTTAATCAGTTATCCTCATCACCCTCAATCTTCAATATTGCTTGTCCGCAACTGTAGTACGTTGCGTTTTTTTGTTTGGGCGCAAGCAGACGATGTCGAACATGCAAAAGCGATTCTGAGAAGTCGCCAATTAATGTACTTGTACTGTTCTTCTCCTATCGTGACAAGACTTCTTATAAATGATACAAACCTATTTCTGTTAAGCTTCTACATTTTAAATGTTCGTGTTGAGCAGAAGGAGAGAGCGTCGAAGAGGACTTGGTTTTCGGTCTAAGGACCTGTGGGTTGTGCGTAAGATTTATTTTTGAACTTGAAATAGTGAGAACGTGTTAGAAATATCTTCTTTATCGCGCTTTTTGTCCTTATTACCGGCTTCTCTCCTTATTACTTTATTACCGGCTCTTTCCTTATTACTCTATTAGCGGCTTCATTCGCTTTTCTAGCATAATGGAAGTTTTTAAGCCAGTTACAGCATTAAGCTGCAGTAAATTTCGTCATCTAGTTTAATCATTTTTGAAACACGGATTACAGCACAGAGTGTTTGTAGCTGGTTCTGTGCACTTTTTTCAATGTGCTCAATTAATGTTTTTTTTCTTGCATCTGTTTTTGTCGTCGCTTTCAACTCAAAGGATTGTGGTTTTTGCTTCAAAGACGATGTTTCTCACAAACTGTTACTGGATGAAATGAGGTTACAACTCTGCTATAAGGTCCACTTTGAGAACAAATCTTAATCCAAGAACAAGTCCAAATTTTAAGAACAAAATTGAGTTTGTGAGAAGCCACTGCTGAGGGCGATATTCATCTTTGGGCGCCACTCTCCGCGTCGACCGAATTCTAATGTCGAAACACTTTTCCCCGCAATCAAACATTCAATCTACCCACTCCGATCCCATCCCCTGCCAAGTAGCCACTTTCGTCGTCATTGCCATCGCCGCGATTGGAACAATCATGTAGCAAGCAGATAATCTGCATAAATGCACTTTGCAGCCGCGGCGCGTCGTCCGCCTTAAGCGCACAAAGCGGCCGCGGCAAGAGGGCCGCGAATTCGGCGGCCGGGCCCCGTCCACTCTAAACAAGGTCAGCTCCACTCTATTCAAGGGCGCACGCGCGAATACATCACTGATTCATCGAGCGAACATTATGTGGTGTGTGGATGGAAAAGTTTGCCCACTTCCTGCGCCGCGCGTCTTTGTTCCCACCCGGCTCCCTCTCACAGAAGACCACGTTCTTCGGTGGGCAATTTTCGTGATTTGATGGATTTGCGGTGGGCAGCGAGACGTGTCCACTGTACGGGGCTGTCTGACGGCGGAGGTCGTTCCCTGCATCGTTCAGGCCTGTTTGGGCATTGGGAGCAGATTTGTTTAATTACGGTGATCAATGCGGATGTGGCTGACGGTGGTTGTGGCGGATTTGGTGTGCTCAGGTTTGGTCAACACTGGGAATCGCGTTCATCACGGGCAGAAGGAACTAGGCCACTAATAGCGGAAATTTATAAATCTAACCATTATTTTGAGGAGAAGGGCGTATAACTCCCGTTTTACAGAAAGAAATCTATAAATTTTTGTGATGGAATACGTCGTGCAATTTTAGCGATGCGTTAGCTTGGAGCTTTCAAGCAAATTCATGTTTTCCTGTAATCAATTTTTGATATTTGCATTTAAATGTGGTTTAACTGTTCAGCGTTTCATGCAGTTGTTCCTGAAAGCAGGCCTTTGTGAAGTGAAGTGAAGAAGGCTGAAAATGCTTCTGAGTTGTAAGTTAAGGAAATTTTTGTACGTTTACGACAATTTGTATATCGTATCAACCTCTAGCGGCTTATGCATACCACACAGATTTTAGGATATCTCACTAAATTTCAAATCTCATAATTAAAGAATTATATTTTGGATTTTCACCAGACTATCTGGCTCATAAATTGATTACAACTGGCACCACCATTGTGAAACCTTTCTGACCATCGTCTGTCTGTTATGCTTTTAAGTTCGTCTGTTATCGGTTCTTTACTAAGCTGTTGGACCTATGAATGTTGAAACTGACCATGTAATTTGATAAAACGGTTGGACTAATAAGATTTTTGTTTCGAAAGAGAGAGTTTTTCTATGCATGTTTTCCAAGAGAATTCGCAGAGGTTGCCCTGTCCTCTTGTTGCGTCTTTTTGGTGCTACAATTTCGGTGTGTCAAGCAGGGCATTTCGCTTAACAATTCGGTTTTTGGTATGGTAAGGGTACACTCTTTCTACTCGATTGCCTTAGCATTTTCTACTCGTAGCTTTCCACGGTCCATGTGCCATGTGCCTCATCACAACACCTTTTCAGAGCGTACATTAAGCGAATGCACTTTCATAGTTCATTTCAACAAATCAAAATTTATGACTCTTGGACGCCAAATGTTGTTTACATGTCGTCCTGTCTTCAGTGTTCGCTGTTTAAAATAGCGAGCGCAAGTGCATCGTTCCGTTCGAGTTTTTCGTGTACCTCTGCTTGGCTGCTTCCCATCTGGCTGGCTGTGGATACGTTTTTGTTGCCTACGTTTCAAGTGCGATCAGCCACCTCACCATTCTTTATAACGAAAACTATTGATAACTTCGTAGATCGATAGATGCCTGTATATGTTTGTAGCCTTGAAGCTTTTTACTTAATAAATTTTTGCCGCCTTCAAAACGAAAGTAAAAGAAATCTTTAAGTTGATCATGGTTCTTTTTTCTCGGATGTGCGGCTATTTGTCTCATTTTTATAGTAACCTTTTGTCGGAACCGATTCTGTTTTGGCTAATGTTGAACACTTTTTTCATTCATTTTTATTCGATGGCTTTAACTATGGCAAGCGACCCACTTCACCTTTTTTAGGACTAAAACTGTTTGTAGTTTAAGATCGATGAATGCGATTGTCCAAAAGCGGACTAATTAATATTAACATTTAACATTTATTTATGGTATCGAAGTTTACAATTTGCCACATCTACTTCACCGACTCGTTCTTCCTCTATGACTTTGTGGTGGTTAGTCAAGGAGAGGTATATGCATCGCTTGTCTTCAGCTGCACCAGTCTTGTAGAGATTCGTTGCGAGCTATCGTGTGCTATCGTTGAGTTCCAATGGCCTTGGTGATGTCGTCTCTCCACAGGGTCCTTTCTGCCGACTGGTCGCTTCGCCGGACTAATTTAGTATTTTAAATTGAAGTTACGTGCTGTGGATCTTACAATTTTGTAGTTTTTCCACTTTTTGCCGTTTTGTTGCTCTATTGTTAACTACAATTTTATAACTTGACAACGGAAATAAATTTGATCATGGTACATGTTTTCCCTGGTTGCTTGTCCTATTTTATAGCCTTATTTTTTTCATTTTGCATCATTTTTGGCCAGCGGAAACACTCCCTCCTGAGACATCTTCGCATAGTAGTACCAGAAGCTTTGGAACTCAAATCTTCCCTGCCAATGCTTTGACCACTGAAACCAAAACACTTTCCTCCGGGACCAGAGCGGGGATCACGTGTAAACAACGATTTGGTTCTATCTCTGAACCTTTAAGCGGCTCAGCAGGACAGCCTTCTTCATCCGCGCCATCGATCTCCACAAAGTTGTCTGTCCCTAATGTTCCATCTTCTCCCAAAGCAGAAAATAAGTGCTTAGCTTCCTGCTTGCCTAACCACATAAAAGTCACCGTCTTAGCAAGAGTTATTACCACTCCTAAAGTGTAATCAATAACTGAATTTAATGACCACCTCTTCATGTGTAATATCCCTTCACCCCTTCCGTCTCCTCCTCCTTTTCCTCGTGCAATCGGCACACAATCGACGGCGGCCAAAACCATTTGAGTGGATTTGTACGAGCAAATTGTTATTATTTGCTCTTGACACATAATCGATACGCACTGCTTTGGTGCTGTTTCGGCGGTTTCGAGCGTAGTGGCCACTGGCGGGCGGGAGGGCCCGTTTACGAAAACCGTTTTTCTAGTTCCTATCGGTGTGCGTTGATCCCTACCCTGATGTGTAGTGTTTGGAAGGCAAAAGACCTCCTATGGGACTCAATTCATGTCAACCGTAATGTGGACTTCTTTGATGTATGCCTCACGATCAATGTATACTCAAATCTGGAAATGCAAATGGAGGGGGGGGAGCTAAAGTCACATTTCAAAGAAATAGAACCCAAGAAATGTTGCACAGAAATGTTCTGATGTAAAGAAACCTTTTGCTCATCGCTCTTGGTGTATGCGACCTGTTCTGTTGATCCAATTGTAAAGTGTTAGTAGCATACATATGAAACTAAAACGATCTCAAGTGCAGGTGGTGTGCCGCTAAAAGGTTTTACAAGGCGAAAGATGCGAACAAGTCACATCAGTAAATATCATCTAATTTTGAAAGATTCTTGAAGCTGTTTGATCTTTTTTTCAAATTATTGAATCCTAAAAAAGTGCTTTTCAATTGCCAGCAAACATAGTTTCTCTGTTTTCAGCAACAGTTAAAAATTTGCATTGAACAAACTTGTGTGGTTGTTTGATGTAAGGCTAAATCTATAGGGGCGGGAGAACTGGGGCCCTATCTGTCAGTTATTTTTTAAACTCTTATACTCAATTTACATAACTAACATGTGTCTGCAACTGAATTCCATCGGTCTCACAACGATTTTGAGCCCCTTTAAATGAGATGGAACGATCCCCGATTCTGTATTGACTTGCTTTCCTTACCTCTTTTCTTTAATCTCCCGGACAGTTGTCAAAGTTGGTCTAATCGGGAGAATTCACAAACGAAGAGTGATTAGTCAGATTGATAATCAGCTTATCCCTCAAGATTTGGATAATCCGCCTCGCAGATTAAAGTAATGCTGTGAAAGGCGTGCTGTATCACTTCTCATCTTCTACTTTTTGGCAGATTAGCTATGCGCTACTTGGAGCTGATGGATGCGCACATGCCATAAACTGGAAATTTTTGGGTACTATAAAGAGAGCTGGATGATTTGATAAATCACCGGAGCGACCTCTTTTTGGTTACGATCATAGGGGCCAAATACAACGTTTTCATGCGGTTTCCTGGAGTGAAATCGTGTTGAGAGACAAAAGAGAAGTAAAGGATATGGAATTGTGGTTGAATTTACGGTATTTA
This sequence comes from Steinernema khuongi, assembly GCA_016648015.1. NCBI lineage: Eukaryota > Metazoa > Nematoda > Chromadorea > Rhabditida > Steinernematidae > Steinernema > Steinernema khuongi. The sequence continues at coordinate 14,565 of JADLIF010000870.1, read as the reverse complement.
CACTACATTGTACCAGTCTATGCAATAAGCTGGTTCAACCTCTAGGTTATCTGTTTTGGGCATGCTACCAAAGGACTTCAACGACATTAGAATGTACATATTTGCTGGGTGAACCTCATGAAACCTCATGGGTTTCCAGAAGGAGATATGTGATTTTTGTAACTAGCCTTATCGCGGCTCTTAACGGGATAATTAGCGATAACCAGTGATAGTCGGGTATTTTAGACCCTTTGAAAGAGGCGCCTACTTTCAAGGCTCTTGTTTACTGTGCCTATCCCAACAGTGGTCATCCCATCCAATCTTCTAAAAACACGTGCTTGCAAAGAGGATGTCCATCGCTGGACAGCGACCCTCAACTCCTGGAAAACAGCAGCTGACACTGCGCAACATCTCAGCACTTCGCTCATCCTCATCCCCACCATCGTCTTCGTAAACGTAGTTTCATCCAATTTGTTATTACATGCCTCTGACACATAATCGATACCGACACACTCGCTGTTTAATAGTTCGCATAAGTTGCGCCCTCGACTGCCTCCTCCCTTTTCCACCGTCCCTGTGTACTCAACCGTACCTGCCCGCCCTGTGTACACATGTTCGCGAGGGGATGCACGACGCGAGGCGGAACGCGCTCCTCGAAAGTCACTTCGCTACATTTCGCTAATTAATGAGCGATGACCTCGAAAGTGACGGGGATTACCGTGACGCTCTCGGGAGCGGGCTACTTGTTTCGTGGTTTATGGTGCTGGAGGGCTGACCTTGGGTTTCCAACTTTACAGTGTGGTGCTGGTTTATGGGTTTGATCGACGTAACTTGTTTGAATCTCCATATTTTGAGAGCCCTATTTTCCCCACATTTGCTCAAAAGATCAAATGACTATCACATACCGAGTTTTCAATAACCAAATACGCCGCTCCGGTGAAGCTCTTGAGCATGGCTTCAATCTACTGATATCAAATTGCTTGCTACGGGATACTTAAAGCTGTCTGAAAATGTGGTTGTATCTTTAATTTTCTTCTTAATAGTTCGCTTTGCTTTTGTCTTATCTGTCAACGATTAAATGACTATCACATACCAACAACCAAATCCGCCGCACCAGAGAAGCCTTTAAAACATCCAGAAAACCTCTTAAATATGGCTCAAATCTACTAATATCAAATTGCTACGGGTTTGTAGTCTGAAAATGTGGTTCTTTTTTTTTACATTTTTTTCTTTATAGTTCTTTGTTTCTGTCTTCCTTCTTCGATCTGTAGTTTACGATAACCACTATGGTCGTTGACCGTCGATCCTGCAACCCTTCTTTTCAATTTTTTGACGCTCCCGCTTGTAGTGAATACTGCCTTAATTAAAATTGGCGAAAAAAATAAACGCAGGAACGCTAACCCCCATATGCCTGTAAATTTTGCAACTTTAGAAGATTAGTTCCAAGGTTCTAAGTCCAAAGGGCGACCTTTGGACCTAAAATTTTTAAGGACAAGACCATTGTATTACTGCGACATTGTGTGTAGTTAAAGTAATGTATAAAAACGGGGATAGACCCGTCTTCTGTCCCCAACCAATTTGAGGTTCCACAATTCCTCCTGTTCTCCCGCACTGCTCTCTCCCAACGAGCCGGCTGACCCCATCAATCATCGTTCTTCCATCGGAAACTGGCAGCAATGAGTGGAATAACCACTCGCGTATTATGCGTGCACTTGTGAGGTCTTTGCGCCCTGCTTTTGAAAAGTCAGAAGCGGATGATCTCCCAAGTGTCAGTGAGTAGCGAAGTCAGCTGATCCACTCTGTCGCAGAGCTTAGGTTTGGCATCACTGAACTGACAATTCCTTTTCTGCGGGGACTTCGATTTTTGCAGATGTCAATTAGTTATTTGTTTATATGAACGTGTGCTACGCTGTCCATGTAGTCGCTATTAACCGATACTTACTTGGTATTATATAATGAAGTAAGGAAGGCAAAGTTTTATATTTTTGACGCTTGATGAAATGTTCTTGATAATGCCTCACAGCGAGTAAACAATGGATCCATTTTTTTCGTATTTTGTCAATATTTGCTATTTTTTAAAAACCACGATACTGTGACTCTTTAGAAAAAAAAGTGAAATTTCTGTGTTTGAATCCTTAAGAAGGACATTTGGCATTTTGAAAGATAAGCTGGGATTTACTTTTATAAAAACAACTTTTGGTTGCTGTAATGCGATCTTATACGGTCCTATATCAGCTCCTTTGCACAAGGATTCACTAAAAAATTTTTCGATTCGACGTGATTCTCCCAAGATTTCCTTCCTTTTTGACCTGACACCGCCTAGACCAGTAATCTGCATGTTTTCTAAGCAAAAAATACAGATATCAAAAGGAAAATTGGCTGAAAACTCCCTAAATAAGCTTATCCTCCTATTACTGCTCGAAAAAAGTAGATCAAACGGCTAGAAGTAGCGAATTGAGGGGGGTGTCCTATAGTTTTGACGCACCTGAGACGGAGCTCCGAATTTCTTCGGGCCTAATGTTGACACTTTTTTCTTAATGATTTTCGTTTTTTCATTGTACCCACGTTTTTTGCATGCTTTTTAACGTGGTAATAGTCATTTACCCCAAAACGCTCAGAAAGTTGGTTATACTGGAAATGGAGGGGGAGAGGTGTCCTAAAGTTTTGACGCGTACTGTAGATCTCGGTACATTATAAATAGCATTTAACTTTTGGGAAATAAAATTTGATCTGCTTCGTGTCTTAACACACTCGAGGAGCCAGATTAGACCTGGTAGAAGCGTATCCCATCAATTAACCCCTGCTGTTGATAACTGATTCCAGATATGTGGACATCGTGGCTTTTTTACCTTACGCACATTAGCGTCATGCGTTTCAGAGGTTTTTACGCGTTGTACAAACAAATTTTACTCCATGTTGTTTATGAAATTCCTCGGTTTAACGTCATCTCCGCTTAAAATAACGAATTTTACGCGTATTATCTCAAGTAGCTCTGACGTGTTCTCCGGAATATTCGATAAATCTTGTTTTTGCACATATAATGAAATCGTTATTTTTCTCGGTAAAGTGCATGGCAAAGTTTGTCTTGATCTTGATCTTTGATTGAACCTGTCTTGATCCATTGTTCCATTTGTCATCCAACACATACCGCTTCTAATTAATGGTTCTGTCGTCCTCGATCTTCGATTCCTGGTTTTGTCGCCACCAATATTGCATTGCACGTAACCTTGACATGATCGTTTTCTGTTCGAGAAGGACTAACGGAATCCTAATGCACCATGCAAATCCGACTTTGTTGGAACTATTTTGATTGCATATGCATGCTCAATATCTTTTTTTTACTTTTAGCTGTAGGTAGACGCTCTCTAACAGAAACTGTGGGTTAGACCTATTTAGTTATGTTAGTCTAAACATTTTTGGTTATTTGTTCTAGGTGATTTTACCAGACAGGAACTTCATACAGTATCTGCAAAATCCGTTATTTTTGACCTTGCTTGTCAGTACAGCTACAGAAAGGAGCACAAATCAACTTTTTATCTGAACAGGACATCGTACTTACATCTCAGCAGTCCATGAGGTGGGTGCGAGGTTGTCTACTTTTGGGTCCCTATTCAAAACATATTTTTGAGCCTTAAAAAGCTGTCAGTGTCAGTACAATTACTAGAAGCAAATCAACTCTTTGAACAAGTCAATATGAATTACCCAAATGGCATAAGAATTCTATATGATAGGCTTTGCCGTATGGCAAACACATTTTGGAACATTTTAATCAAGAACAAACGGAAACTTATCTTTAAAATTCGATGTTTTCGTGCATGTCATGGCCAACCCTCTTTAGGCACTCTATGTGCTCCACAGTTTTAACCACTATTACCCTTTTTATGCTTCTCCGTTTCGTCACCCTTCAAAAGTCACGTAGCCAGGCGATCAGTGTTCCTGTTGATCTTCACACGTCCACCTCGTCAGGGCTTGTGGGCGCGTCGTGGAGGGCATCGTGGAAAGTTGGCCTAATTATATCAAACGCGAATGAAACATTCCGCAGCTGCTCGGACACAGTGCCGAATCGATCGGAGATGTAGGACGGACGCAGGGGGTCGCCTGCTGCTTGCTCTGAGTACATATTTATGCTGCAGCCGGGCAGGAGGAAGCGGGGAAACAACTCGACTATAATTAGCCCAAAAGACTTCGAGCGGGTCTTCTTCCACGAAAAGATGCAGCAGTGGCGGCGGCAGAGTCGTTGGATGCGGGAATTGGTGTTTGATACCTAAAATCGATAACGACCGATCTGCGCTCTTGGCCATCGGTGGCCGGAGTGCACTTTGCAGTGAAGGAGGAGCCGAGTGTCGTGTTCTGTTTCGGTTATCGCTCGGATTTAATTATATCTACGCACACATGACTTCTTTTTCCACGCACACTGTGATTGACTCGCTGTGCGTCCTTTTTGAGTGGGCTCCGTGGAGGGACGGGCCGAGGCCCCCAGATTGGTCGCACGTTGGGAATTTTTGTAAACCACCGTTAGAAATCAGAACCACTATTAGAACAGATACACATGCCAGGTTCTCATCGAGTGGTGGAGGCACTATGAAAAGTTGTGGTTTATTGGGTATGATTTTTGGGGACCCTTAGCAAAGAATGTAAGAGGCCAACACAAATATGCTGCAAGCATGGAACATTCAAACGCTTTTGATATTGCGCCGTGTCAGGATTTCCGATATGAAGCTATGTTGGGGCTAGTACCGTAACTGATCATAATATTATGAAAATTACTGTTATGCATTGCAGACCTGTAGGCTATTCTCAGCGAACTGTATAGCGCTGGTAATTTTTGGTCTGATTCTAACAAATCATAAGATATGTATGTTCTTAATCCTCTATATAATAAAGGAAAACACCAGACAGACGTACTTCCACTCTACGGTCACGAATGCTTGATTGACACCTATCGTTGGTTTATGGTTAGGTACATATCTGTGTGGGAAAAGTTTCTGATTAGTTGAATACCGCTACTCATGATAGTGCAAAAAGGGTACAATGTATCCAGCGAAAATGTTTACAAGAGGATACATTTTTCTACGATTTTCTTCACTTTGCGGAGTCCAGAGTTTTTTTGCAAGTTTTCTATAATTTTTTTTTCGCGACATGGAATGTTATCATTAGGCCGGTTTTTTCACTTCTTGCTACTTGTCAGGACTGTCTCTGTACATGCCTTTTGATCGTATTTTTCGCTTTTCTTGTCACCATCCGTGCTGATGATAATATGTTTCAGATTCGTGTGGAGACCCTTTTCCTGCAGGGAACCCGTATTGTGCATATATAATGTTCCTATTCGCACGTCTCCAAAGAGCATTAAAGTACAATAATGGTGGGTGATTAATCGTAAACCTAATTTGGAACGTTGTCTTCTGTGTTCACCGGGAATAGGTCACGGTCGTCTCTTCCCGACTGTTCTGAGATGTTCCATTTTCCTTAACATATTCTGAACCTTACTCGTCCTTCCATCCTCTGTCATATCTACTGTTTATTCCTTTTACCCACATGCAACTTTTTTTTAAATTTAATTCACTTTTGAACCGTTTTGTGGTCATTTTTTGCAATTATTTTAACCCAGAAACTTGTTTCGGGATCTTAAGGCCGGGCCATAGTTTTACGCCGAAGGCGTAGCGTAAATCCGTTTTTCGCTTTTTTAGGCGACAGGTTCGACTTGCGCCAATCTCCGCCGTACGCATATTGTAGTACGCGAGGCGCACTTTTTTATGGTACCATGGACCAGCGCAACTGTGCGACAGGCATGGCGTATTTCTTTACGCCAGGTTTTCCCGCATTTTACGCCAGGCGGAAAGCGGCGTAAAGTAAAAATGGAAAATACGAAGTGGACAGCGCACAGTTGAGCTGGTTCTTGCTATTATAAGAAAGAGCGTTTCGCGTACTACAACATGCGTACGGTGAAGATTGGCGCGAGTCGAACTTGTCGCCGACAAAAGCGAAAAACAGATTTACGCTACGCCGTCGGCGTAAAACTATGGCCCGGCCTTTAATAATGCTTCGGAAACGATGTACAAGTCAGTCGTCTTCTTTTTCGATATTTTATTTTTGTAAACAGATCTTGGTTTTTTTGCAAAACAGATTTTCTTTACCTTCGAAAGCGGTTCCTTGGACACGGGATCTTTGAGAAGTTTATAGAATATGTGTTGTTTAAACCGTAAAGCATCGATCGACACGCCAAGACCACACGTTATCAAGCTCGTGTAAACATTTGCTCTAGTAAAATTTCATGGTTTTATGGTAGCGCCAAGTAAACCCGCTTAGTCATCGCGGTGATGAAACACTAAAATCATTGGTTTGCTGCTTGTTCGGAGCTATCTTTGGAGCTGATATCTAATAGAGCTATTTTCGTCACTGTAGGTGAAGCGCATCTCAATTTGTGCGCTAGAGGTCAGAGATCTCAGGCAGGTTTCTCTTTCCATTAATCTCTGTTCACACATGAGCAGGTGGTAAACTTGTCGCTACGTGTCTTGCGAATAATAAATGAGAAGATTATGCATAGAGAAGAGCTTGACCGCCTGCTAATCTCGTGCAATTCCAGCGTATAAAATCACGTCATGCGTGTGACGCAAGGACATCCGACTCCTCTTCCCATTAAACATCTGTAAACAGATGCATCGTTTTTGCTCACATCCTATTATTCATGCAATCCTACACAGTGGCTGTCCTGCCGCGCTCCGATTGTAGTTTCTTCTTCGGTGACTACTAGCTGTCTTCCAGTTTTTTTTTTGAAATCTTATGAATGTGTGTTTTGAACGGACTGTTTATGCCAAGGGTATGAAACAGCCTTCATATGCGAGTGTCTCTCCTAGGCTTCATCTTGTAATACTACCAGTCTAATCTAACAATATTTACAAGAGCACCACCTTCTTTCTGGATTAGTTGTCCAATCTGCCCGATATTAGGTAGACAAGTAGATCCACACGTATGTGTTACATCCTCAGAATAATAACAGTTAATTCTGAGGAATGATAAGGAGACTTAAGGTCGGAAAATGCCAGGAGAAAATTCCCAAAATGACATTCAAAAAACGACTTTAAAGTTGCTGTGCGATCCCTTATATACCACAGGACAGTTCCACAGCATATCTAGGTTGCCAATACAGTTAGATGGACTGCATTTAGACTGGTAAAACACTTTTTGACTGCAGTTCTCCGTACTTCCCCTGCACTTGGACTTGCCCTGGGCTTTCAGTAGCTGCACATATAAAAACATTTTTGCCTGGAGTTTCACTGTCCTATAATTTGAAAAGGAAAAAAAGCCCCAGGAAATTTTTAATTAAAAGCTGCGAATGCCCGTGGAGGGATTTTTCATTATTTTGAAAATACCGGCGTTTCGGACAGAATTTGCTTTGTCATCGCGCAAATCTTATAATAAGGCTACGGCGCGGTACGCATGAAAACACGACTACAAATATACGTGAGCCGTGTTTTGCTTGTCTTCACTCTGTTTTGGTGATCTCCGATTTCTTCAACAGCTTCGATGCCGTGGAGGTTAAATGATTAGGTCCTTGCCCTGAGCTTGGATGGAGCGATGGAGGGAGTTTTATATACCATTTTTATATACCATATTTTATATACCGAATACCATTTCCTGACAAAATCGACTAACAAAATTGTAAGGAATGCTATGGGAGTTCTACAGTTTGAGATAGTTTGAGATATATTTGAGATAGTAGTATACTTTTCATTTACCATGTAGGAAATTCCATTGTCCCCTGACATTTTCTGCTGGGTGACTCTGCTGTGTCATCACGAAAGTCGTATTTATAATTAGGATATAGCACAGGAAAACAACACTACAAATTTATCCAGCCTCAGTTCGGCCATCTCTGATCATTGCGGTTTTGAACTTCAGTGTTGGCCTAGTTGGTACTTTTCGGCGTACTTTCTTAACCAGTTCTGTATCCGCTGGTTATCTACACACGGTGATTTGGGAATGTCAGCTTGTTCTCCATTTAGGATGTGACGAAACGCTCGAGAATCTCACCGAGAGGACAGTTTTAGCTATATCTATGCTAAGATAACGTAAACATGCTGAGTATTTGCACCACAAGTTATCCATCATCCGCGGCTTCCGCGGCACTCATCCCTGCCGTGAACGTCAGCAAGGGGTGAGGCCTTTGCCGGTATCGATACGTTCAAGGTCACAATCTTAGAAGAGAAGATTTCTGAGTGTCACCCGGTGAGTGAAACCTTTACTGAACGTTTTGCAATTTATGTTGTTGGTCTCTGAGGTACGCTACCTCCACGTTAGTACGGCCCTAATGTGTTTTATAATGCCTAAAACAAGGCTTTCAATTATGACTGTGCTATGGGTCGGTTCCCTTGTTAGTTATGTTCTGTCTGCTTGACCTATTGCAACTCCTGCCTCTCAAGCCCCCAGCGCTTTGTAAAAACAGGAACTATGTATGCTATCCGCGAAATTAGAAGTTGCACATGTTTTCCTCCTTGTCTCACACTTGTACAATCGGCTTAGTATTCCTTCACCGGGAAATCCGCGCGTTTTCTCGAATGTTACGACCTGCGACTACTTAATCTGATTGTCAAATAAAATGTCAGTTGTTAATCATATATACGGAGAAAGAAAACACGACGAACACCTTGGCATACTGATAATAAAGGTCACTTTGCGTAAGACCGTTCAAAAGACTCTCCTTCAGAAGTGGATTTATTTTAAAAAGAAAAACAGATTTGACCACAGATCCTGATTTATCGCTTCTTCTTTTATTATTAATATAATATAAACCCGTTTTAGCTAAACTCCGTTGACTAAATACAAATTATGAAATCGTGCCTTGTTTTCGCCTGTAATTTTAGAAATCGGGAGACCATTCTGGAAGTCTGAATTTTTGTTAGAGTCGAAGATCCCGACTCGGTTCTAAAAAGACCTCTGAGCCGAGCCTCGAGTCGGGCTTACTGGTTGTAGTTTAACCAAGACATGAGAATAAGGCCGGGAGGAACAATCGGGAAAGATATTGGGTTACAAGAATAGTGCCTGTGTTGTGCATTTAGCCTTATTATGTAGGCCTTGTTCAGGATTAAGAGGTCTCTTCTAACTGACAAAAATTGGCCAGAGATTTTAAGAAGATTTTTTTGGCCTCTTGACCTACTCGAGGCTCAGGCCCAACTCGAAGGCTCGCTTGGAAAATCGAGTAAGCTCGAGACTCGACTTGGGGGTTTGCTGTGGGAAATATTCGACATCACTGTCTACGTTAAACCTCTACAAGTAGCTTAAGGGTATGGCTGAAATCAAATTTCTTGCACTACAGATTACGTAAATCTGACAACGAAATTCCAACTGGGAAGATCACTTTATCCTGCGGCTAAATGAAACATCAACCTACATACTCGTGTTTAATGCTAGTGTTTATGGAACTTAACAACATCTGTACATGGTTCGTACATGACCTCTGCAGCCCTATGTTTCGAGAGTTTAGTTTGGATGACCTGGACTACCTTCAAGTAATTAGCGCTAATATTCCGGCACATTATCCCCGCCCCGCCCCCCCCCCCCCTCACGGTGATGTACTGTACCCGTTGGCAGGAATAAATTAATCCCATCTTGGCGTGTCCATGTTTACATGGCACTCCACCAAATCTTAATCCTCAATATAAAAAACAACGCACGACTTGTCTACCCGTGGATCATCCGCGTGACGTACAGGCACGTTCCTTCTTCTACCGTACTCGCGATTTCTATAGCGTCTTTAGCGGACAACGATGTACATTGCATTGACTAATAGTCGGTTGTAGAAGGTGTACATGAGTTGTACACTTGCTCGATTACTCTGCGATTCCAACATATAACTCTGCGATTGTAGTGGTGACTGACAATCACATTAGCAAATTGAAGGGAGGGGCTTCGTTTATCCGTGGGAAGATTCACATATAAGGAGTGTCTCAGCGGTGGTGCGTTACCGTATTCCGATTTTAATTCTTTCTGCTCTGTTCACCGCTCATGTAAATCACTAAAGCTGAGTTGAAAAAAAATTTTATCGTATGAAAAAAACGCCAAACGCCGATAGGAACGATTGCGGTAAGCTAATTTGGGGTCACTCATTTGGGGATGTTTTATTCTTACAAGATAGAAAAAGCGAATTTACGACCTATAATAAGCAATCAACGTAAACATGTACCAATTGACTACCCTATTATATGATTGTACTGATCTTGCTGAGAATGCCGACCGTCGGTGTTACAATTCTTTGACCTAATGCATCTTCGTTGGTTTAACCGTCCTACGAGTACCTACGAGTCCCAGAACCAGAAGTTAAAATGTCACAGAAGTGTGAACTTTCCCCGAAGTGGCAATTGACGCCGCAATAAAACGTATACGGTGCCTTCTTCTTTCTTCTTTTCTTCGTTTCACAGTGCTGTGTTGGCAGAAGTGAGTATAGTGACTTTCTGAACGGTCACTATTAAGTCGCAAAATCAAAACGAATCAGTGTATGGCTTGACATTTGGAAGACTTTGGGTGCTTCAGATGTTCCCACTTCTGACGTTTGGCTTTTAAAACAACCGATTATGTTGTACGAAATTCGTACACCCGACTGTCCATCTTATGAACATTCTTAAAGATCGGGTGCCCACGAGTCTGACTAACCTCTATGACTAGATATGCCAGCTCTGAGTCAGTGCATTCCATAGGGCGTTCCGCATATTCATACAGTACATAACGTTCTTAGTTCTGCCCAGCTCTCCGCCCTCCCATTGGACTACAGTTTTTGGGAACGTTTTATATTGTCACAAGTTCTTTGCACTATTGACCAGTGCGGTGACCAGACGCCAGACAGCGTCAGGCAGACTCACCCCGGCACCGCATATCTGCACTTTCTCAGTCCATTAAAAGCGATCATCAAACACTGCCGGCGATCGATACCCGGGCGCACAGTATCTTATCCGCCTTCCGCGTGCCGGCACATCCCACCTGCCGAGGCAAGGGTCAACGAGGTCATTGTATGTTTTCCCTCCTTCCTCCTCTTTATGCGCATAGTAAACATGTCACGCGAGTGATTGATCCGTTATTTGCCGACCGAAGGCGGATTTGGTGAAGCGTGAATTTTTCTTTCGGGTCGTGGACCGCGGGCATCTTGATTTGCAGATGGATGATGTGACGTTTCTTTCAGGTTCTGTTCGGCTTGAATGGTCCTCTTTATTCCAGTCGAAGCCGCGGTTCGTATTCCTTGCTGACAGTACAATCGGTGCCTAAATTCAGGGTTATACATAGATTGCATATGTTCCCATAGCGTGAAGAATGTGCTGGCATTGAGAGGAACTTTAAGGGATTTTTGCAGGTATGTTCCGGGAGGGTTTCACGAAAGTTCCGTCTTTTACATATCCATGCAACAGATGTGATTTATGTGGAGCAGTAGAGTTTTAACAATAAGCATAACCATGAAAAGAATGGTATTTTGCGGCTTATGGTTGCATCAGTTTATAGTTAACTCAAAAGCAGATTACCCTTTTGAAGTGGACGAGAAAATGTTGAAATTTCCGAGGTTAACCTTTGCAAAACGCGTTGGTCAATCTTTTCTTTTCTGGGGTCAGGATTAAAGCGTTAATAAGCTGAATGAGGCTGTTTTGAGGGGTGGATGTGCAGCTAGAGTCGGAACATGAAATACTAAATAAACGCATTTGTCCGGAACTGATCGTACGGAATGTCCGGAATCCAAGACACCTAAATCCCAACCTTGTTCTAACGTATCTGCTGACATGAAAAAACTGAAAACAGCTTTTTGACGTACGGTTAGTGGTTGCCTATCTTCAGCACCCGTATGAATCTCTTTTTATTAGCAAGTTTTACATGTTACCATCGCTTATCACTGAAAAAAAAGCTAAAAATATGCAAAAAAGCTGTTTCGTTCTTTATACAAGTAAATTTTTGTGCGTCGTTGTTCCGTAAGATCACAGAAAGGTGGCTTGCAAGACCATCAGTGCGTTTTGGAACAGCTGGTAGAGAACATCGAAAGGGATAACCAGATCTAGTTTACTGTGAAGCTCTTTCGGCCGACGAAATATCGATCATTTTTGGAGTTTTAGAAATTTTCTAATTTTCCCCGTTCTATTCAACAATTTTTGCAGTTCCTTCACACATTCTAACAGCAGGGCCACAAGCAGGGAAGAAGTACTGCTCGAATTCAAATATCCAATATGCATTGAGCGGAGTTCTTGTGAAGACCCAGAGCAGACCTAGACCCAGACGTTGTTATCATTCCTCTGTGGACGCACTACAAGAATGGGATGTACACTTTACAAAAAGCTTGATATTTTGAATGAGCGAAGCGGCATCCGCGGCGATTCCCACAACCACCCCCTCATCGTCTTGTCCGCGTCCTCTCCAAAGGTCACCCACATAATAAGATCTGAAGTGGCATGTGCCCCTCTGATTCAATCGATAAATCCACTCGGCCGCGCTGATAAGTGCCCGAGAGTGTGGAGCAGTAGGAGCAGCCTATGTGCCACTCACGTATCATCAGCATATCTCCACCCGGCCCGCCCAGCACTCCATCAATCTGCCGGCCGGTGTTTAGACTGCTGTTCTACATATCTACTTTATCGCACACGACGTCGTCAGCTGCAGGGCGAGTTCTGGCGCGCAGCAAGGCCACCGCCAGTGCCGCTGATAGCAACGCCAGCGAGCCTTGTGATGCTGTTGTAATAGCTTAGCCAACGGCTTTAAACAAAATTTTATGTTCCAAGTCAGATGTGAATACACGAGATGGGAACGTGCGGTGGCGATGGGAAGAAGACGATGTGCCCGGTCGCTGTGACATATATCACACGCAGAGTCGACGTCGTTATTTCCTGGAAGGCTCCTACTTGAGCAGCGGCCTGCGGCTACTGGACAGCAGCAGCCGGGCTCATCATCTTGGCGTCCCTGTGTGATTTTATGCAATGAAGTCGGTGCGGATTTCGCGATGCGCTCCAGATAAAGCGATTGGGATCGATGCTCTGTGTGTGTAGGGGAAGGCCCAAACCAGAACTAATTTTTGGGGAAACATGATCTTGTCAGAGGTGTTTGTTTGGGCTCCGTTGGGGATTACTACTGCTTCTTTTGATGGCCCTGTGAGCGATAATCTAGGTTCTCCGAGCAGGATTTAAGTTATACCGTAACTTTTGCCATACTACAGGCAAATGGATATTATATTTTGGTTAACATTCCTTGCTTTTCTTTTTATCTACATTCTTTAATGCTTTTTAGCGTAGTAATGGTCATTTGCCTAAAACAGTTGGTTGTATTGCGGTTGAAGGGGGTGGCTCAAAGTTTTGACGGGAACTGTACAGTTGATTGTGCTTCTTCTAATTGAATTTCCATAATTTTTGCGTCCTCTTCGTGGAGCAGAACAAGATGCATTCATTGGGTTATTCAAGACTTTCCATTGAATTGACTATTATTGCAATCCTTTTTGCTGTTGGAAACACGGTAAAATTTTTGATTTTAGGTGCTTCTCTTGCCTTTTCCCTTGCCCATTTAACATAAATAAATGTATGTTTTTCAAATTCTTGCAGAATATGTTTGGAGTGCTAGGAACTCAAAAAAATTTTAATCCAGAGCGAAGCAAAGCTCAGGAAATTGTTTGTCTTCTTCCAACAAGAGACTGTGGCAGTCGATAGCCGCCTCATCCGCTCGTTGATCAGCATCCGCAAAGTATGTACGTTTCCCAGCCCGAAATTACAGGTTTCCCCCTTCACCTCTCGCTCCCACCGCCCGACTCCGTTTTTTATCCGCGGTGCTCTCCATAATCGCTAATCCCATTTCACTCAATTCCACATTTAAATCCATGTTTCTAATCGAATTTATGGCCTCCAATTATTGTCGTCGCGCTTCGTTGCGCGCACACTCACCTCTCCCTCGCCCGTCCAGGCTGCACTCCCAACGTCGAGCCTTGGTGATTAATGGGCTTGAATGGCCGCGCGCAAACGTGATTTTATTACCTTTGTATGTGTGCCGTATTGAATCAAAGCAAAAGATGCAGGCGCAGGCAGGGAAAGCGCAGCCGAGGACCAATAAAATAGGGGAGGGTCGCTTGTAAAGGCGATATTATCGCTTGCAGAAAAAGGCGCGCGTTGACCATTGTGGGCGGCCGCATTTGCATGAATTTGGAATAATGCCCGTTGGGGAAGGAGTTGTAGGGTGTACCTGGTGAAAAAACTATTTTTGGGCAGTGGCTGTGACCGAGAAAGAGCACTTGTTTTATTTTGTAGCACTCATGCTTTGTCATGTCCGTGTGGATTTGATCATGTAAATGATTGACTTAGTAGGGCCCTTTTTTAAGTTTTGTGTTCATTGTAACAAAGTGAAAAATAAGCATTGCGTGCTCTAAAATATATTCTTCCTGAAAGCTGTGATCCGTGTTTGATTCGTCGGAAATTGTATTGGGTTGTCGGATATGAAGTGAGCGGTAACTTGTATGTCGTCTATACTCGCATTGTGTATCAGTAGAGAGAAACCAATTAGTGTGCTGTTACCAGCAGCTTATCCTCTTCCCTACCAGTATGCGTTCGCCTCTCGATTATGCGTAAATTGATACATTTTTAACTT
>JADLIF010000869.1:0-12259 GCA_016648015.1 Steinernema khuongi | reverse complement strand
CGCCTCGGCGGTCTTGCACCGTCTGACTGATTTTCACGAAAAATAAACGTGCAAAGAAGCTATGTAAGAAGGGAACGGTACGGGAATGGATGTGACTCATTAGGTACGGGTAAAAACCTGATGGTTTTGTTACCATACTACACATCTTTTCGGTTGTCCATATCTATAACAGCACAGTAGGAATTGGACTGCCCTTCCAGTCCCGGAATAGTTCAATATCGAAAACCTGCTCTGCAAGTAGGGGTGTCCTGAAGTAAAATCTCTCTAAATGGAAGTCGGAAGGTCGAGAAAAGTACGTTAAAAAGCAATATTTTATTTAATTACATTAGCTGAAGCAGCTCTCCATGAAAAGTTCAATCCAAAGGGCAGATACTTGCACTTTCACACTGATCAGCGGCAGGTACTTGAGGAAGAAAAGGTGCTGCATCGCTTCTGAAGCTCTCAGATTTCCGTTGACCAAGTCGAAAAGACGAACGAAGCGACCAAGCCACGTCTTGTAGTCTTCCGTCTGTATGAGCGACATAAGCAACTGCTGGTGCTTCTCCCTCTCCTCACTGATGAGGTCGCGTCCTTCGGGACTCAGATCTGGTGCCAACGGGTTTAACGCGATGATTGCCTTCAGAAGCACAAAGTGTTCGTCGTGGATGTCCAATTCTCGAAGGTAGGGAAGGACGCCTTCTCGAGCTGTGAGGGCGAGGCTGTCGTGCCTAGATTTCAATAAACATTTTTGAAAATACATAGAAGAAACAAAATTCCTGCTTTATTTGGGTCATTTATAACCAGATACACTGAATTAAGATGTTCGCTGTGAGACCCAGAAAGCTTCAGTGAACTATTAAGAATCATAAGAATTTTTGCGTTCTGGTGAGATTGGAGTGATTAGAGCAGCAGAGCGTGCCTCTTTGCAAAGATAAATATTTTTGCAAATGTGCCCTTTTAACACCTAAAAGAAAAACACCTACTGGAAATATGGATGCGAGAGATTACGGTATCCATCCGGCTGTACTACTGTGTCGCAGTGACCTCTCCTAAAAGAGTCGTAGGCGCCGTGAAACATCGCGATCTGGAAGACTGTTCCTTTTGCGAGGGCCATCTTGTCGTCTTCGCAGAGCACGCGGAATGCGCTGAGCACTTTGTAGTACTCGATGGCTAGGACAGTGTCCAGGTAAGGCCACTGTTTGTGCCCTTGCTCCGCCAGATCTTCGTCGAAAATCACCCAGTCCGGAGCTTTGGGGAAGTTGAACATGACCTGAAGTTGAGCTTTACTCCGCTGCTTGCATGGGAAGATCATGGGTGCAAGAAATGTAGTGTGTAGAACGCTCAACTTCTGCAGAATGTTTTCAGAATATCGATCTGTCAATTGTATTTTTGACTACAATTTTCACGACTTTCCCAGTTTCTCGACTTCACGACTTTCCCAGGATTCCAAATACCCAATAAACTAAATTCCGCGCGTGCTTTTTCATTCGCTTTCTCCGCTTTTTTGTGAGCAGTGCATGAGTTGTAAGCTTGCTTGGTTGACTTGCCCACCTTGTAGCGATCGGCGTTGTTTAGAGCGCAAGGCTGATGGAGAAAGTCCGTCATCTTCTTCGATTGACCGTACGGGAAATAGCTTGAGTAGCGGAGGCGTTGAATGCGGCTCTCGATGTAGACGAGATTCTTCAAGGTGCCATCGCGGGCCAGAGGGCTCTATGAGATGATCGTAGTCATTTGTCATTTTTAAAGTAGTAAAAGCACGTCTTTCACTTTGTGTCAGTGGTGAACGGTCGGGTCGCTCCGCTCCTCTCTTGAGTTAGCGGTCGACCTCCTTCCTCTACCAATCAAATGATTGCCCCGGCTCCTAGAAAGGAATGGAACCCTTGGAGCCGTAGTTCCACCACCGCCAGCAAGAAGAGGCTCTCCACTACTCCAGTTCTACATCATCAGCGCGGCTCTCCGTCTTCCACCGAAGCGCGTCGTCCCACTGCCCGATGTTCAACCCAAAGCATATGGCTATCCCGATGCGCCGCTTGATCGACGTCAAACTACTTCAAGTTAACAAAAGGATCGCGACATCTGTAGGAAGGACATGCATCGGACCCCGAATCTGAAGGCACCAACACCAATATCGACCAATACGCGTAACGGAAACCGCCACGGGATGAAGAAAACTGTGATATAGTGTCTAGTAGACTCATTTTTTGCTGTATTGTATGCTTTGCACCGGTGTCTTGCACGGTGTATAGCCGTTGATTCAAGAAATAAAATGTAAATGTAAAATGTAATGCGCCATCTTCCATGCATCAACCCAATACATGGTCATGATCACTTTAGGCATGTTTAGTTCCACTCGCGACAATACATATCAAAAAACAAAAAAATTCTCCTGCAACTACTGCAATTTTTCCGGCCTGTGCTTCATATTAAAAGTCTGTAGAGCTTAGAAAATGATTGGTTCACCGTAAAATCTATTGAAGTACCGCCGCATTTGTATGTCTTCTGCGATCTATGCCAAGAACAAACAGCGGATTCCAATGACCAAAATTCAAGAACCACTATCAGTCGTCCCTGATAGAGGACCAGTGCAGGTTGAAGTTAACTTTGAAGTATATACCATTCTTACCTTGAATTTTGTAGAACTCAGTAATAAACGTCGCAAGTATTGTAGTTGCACACATATAGCACCCATGTTGGTCATAAATAAACTATTTCCTACATTTTTTTATTTTCATCTGATGAACAGATATAAATTATAATAGAATCAATGGACACTGACCCACAAATTAAACATAAAAACAAATGGGAGCGAACAATCACCCGCAGAATAGGATAATACATTGGTAGATGGGGAATATTTTGCGTCACCTGATCAATAATATAAACCGGTTTCATCGCCAAGCTTCACTCTTTTCGCAAGTGATGGTCCCTCGTCTTCGTCGTGTTGAAACAGCCCCGAGGATGAGCCATCAACGACACTGCCGTAATTAAGTGAAGTGTAACATGATTCATAGGCTCTATCGTAGGATGGAACTTCATATTTTGGAGACTCTGGCGGACGCCAATCGTCGTCTTCTAAATATTGTCCGATTGCAAACTATATATAGTGAACAAATAATAGTAAGAAAATATGAAAGATTGTGAGAAGGACGGTCCCCACTTACAGGGTTCAAGTGGCACAATGGTAAATTGTAATAAGACGATGCTTATCGGCGAGCGAAAATGGGGTGATCAACCGAGACAGAAGTGCGTTGCGTACTTTGCCCGGTGACAACGCGCTGTAGCACTAAGAATTTGTGTCATGAATCGCTTAAAAACAAAGGGAAAGAAGAGATTCAAACTGCATATGCAAGGAAAAGAAAAGTCAGTTGATAGTAAGTAGTTGGAATATAACATCCAGTTAACTATTGGGTTGGAACATAAGTTCCTGGACACTTTTGATCGATTGTTTACAGATATATTTATTAAGATTCAATATAAGCACCACTAGCACGTACAACTTCTTCCCTTTATGCAGCCAAATTAAAGAGACCGCAGTCTTAGAATTAGGTATGTTCCGAGCCAAAAGAAGTTGGGATACGTTTTTTGACCGCCTTATGTAATTCAATTTTTTAACCCACTAGTACGTTTCACGTGGACCGGACAAGGTGGCACTCGGACACAGCACACTCTAGGCTACAATCAGGGTAAGGGAGAAAATTTCTAACCTAACTTAAAGAATTTTAAAAAGATTAATTTCGAAAAGTGTCGATTTCTGATGTCAGCGACTTTTTTGATTTTTTTGACTTTTTGGGCCCTTTTCTTTCTATCAGAAGGTACTTTGTCCAGCTATTGTGTGTAAGCAGTAGCTATAACTCGAACTTCTCAGAATTGAACTGCTTCAACATCCCAGCATAACTGTTCCCTTTGATCGACTTTTGGCCTCGGATCAGATTTGTCCCCATTCCCAACTTCGATGACACAGCTTCGACACGTTTTCGTGAACCTTAGACCCTTCCCATAAACATAATATATGTCACCTGTTACTTGCTGCAGTATTAATTTTTTTACGAATTTTTTTATCACGACATCTCGGCGATTGCCGGGTGGTACTTTTTGGGTATGGTAAACAAAAACACTTCTAAAGCCGCAAAAGATAATCCAGCGACAGGCAACTGGATGTTTGCAGTGAGAGAAAAGAATGCTGCTTACAACGCACCCATCGATATTTTTCTAGGAGTAAACAATGAGAAATGGGAGAATGTTTACGAAGTGTCCAGGAACTTTTGCAAGTTACAAATTGTATATGTACACGTGCAAAATATTTCGCCTCTTCTTTACAGTTTGGGCTGCAATTTTGATAATTATTCAATTTTGGACACGATAAAAGTTATGAAGGCCTGAAACAAGATGAGAGCCGGGCCAGACCCTACCTTGGCCCATGCCGTCGGAGGCTGTGCGACGCCGAGCAAAAGAAGGAGATTAGGAGAGAAGCATAAAGGGGAGGCAATTGACTAGAGTGCATTAAGGCAGTTCATCGCCTCATTAACTGACCGGGGTTCGGTGTGAAGTGGAACGTGGTCGGATGACTCAGCTTCGAACCGCACTTCACCGTAACAGAAACGGTTCCACCGCGTCTAAGACAGTGGTACGTCGGTACTGTGCAAACAATGTGACACTAAAATACAGTACAAAAGTTCTTGTAATTGACAGCGAACCTGGTGCAAGTATTGTTTGTCGATCGGTGCTTCAGCACTCCAAGCGAGGGTTCCATCTGAACTCAACTATAAGTTTTTAAAATTTTCATCAATGGTGTACCTTCTTTGTATTCTCTAAATAGCACTGTAGTGTTGCGATCGAAATTGCGGCCTATGATAAACAAATCACATCCACCACGGGCGCTCGCCGAATTTAACGACATCTTGAAAACTTCGGGCACACCAAGCTGCTGAACACAACGAATAGGTTCGCTCTCAGTTTGCACAACGATATCGGGGCCACCGTTTGGATCGACAATAAACGCTCGGAAGACGATACGCACCGAGCAGTTTGAGGCGTTTTTAGTGAGTCTTCGTTGTTTGACGTCATATGTACATATTTTCAAAATCCCTACACAGTCTAGACTGAAATTCCAAGCTCAACGTTTGCTATCCTTCTGTGGTAACTAACACTGCAGACATGTTGCTTTCTGGCCTTAGAACTATTTCCAAGCAGTTGATTCCTTCGGTGGACGTGATAGCTTTGCAAGGCGTAGTGTTAGCTGCCTTTCCCGATACGGGAATGAGCTGGTATAGTGGGTGCGCAGAAATAAGCCCTGTTCCCGAACCGGCGTACATTTCAACGCGAGTCGGACGGTAGTATCCAGTCAACTGAAGTTTCAAAGTGCTACAGAATGTAATCAAGTACAACCTGAATGGTGCAATGAGAGGATCCAGTTCGGTCCTTGATTGCACCGCGGCTTCCTTCAGAGAGGTACCTGGCGCGGTGCTGTTGTTCAGGTTGCCGGATTACTGACAGAACGATGGGTGCTTTGCGCGCCTGACTAACATCCTTTCTCGGGACACTACGATGTAACATGGTCGTCGATACTAAAGCATTTTCTTTAAAACAGAAAATACACATAAAGACTGCAATAGCATATGACTCCCTTAACACTGTGTTCACTGCAACAACAGATGACGGAGCTTTCGGACCAGACTGATAACGTGCTCAGTCAATGGGAGAACAACAGTGATCATTGACGCCGGCAGCAACTTCACTCAATCAGTGCGAGAAATATATGTTGTTTTAAATTTTAAGTTGGAAACACATTGATAATTTTTTTAGTTTTGTAACAATGCGCCTTTTAATCTCGTTATAACAAATATTTTTTATTGTATGTCTAAAAAATTCTTTTGGAAGCATCAAAATAAACAGCAGGGCACTGCTGGGGCCTAAAACAAAAATACATTTTAGTTTGTTGTTAATTTGCTTGTGATACTTTGTTACCAGAGCATTACCGCGCTTCTATTTATTTCGTACAATGGTGCCAAAACACAACTTTACTTTTGTTACTAGTTACTACATCTGACCTGCGCGCTTTAACATTCTCTGCTTAAAAAAAGCATTTTTATAGATTTTTACCTATATAAAACGTTGTGCTCTACAACCCTATCTTTTTCATTACTTGCGTTTATATTTTTTGTAAAACCAAGAAACTAAGAAATATCTCCTGATAACGTAATTTTATACTGATATAGTGACAAGCTAACCCTCGGTGGATGTTTGGTGTTCAGCAGCAGCCTTCGCCGGAATCAAAAATTCGTTGAGGGCATAGAGATCTTGTTGGGAAACAGTACTGTTCATGTTGTAGCTTGGTTCATCGCTGCTGCTGCCGATATCGTAAGCTCCCAAACATGGACCCCAAATGGGGTTCCAATCTTGTTGGTTCGGTTCATGCTCAAACTCGGGAAGAAATGATCCCTCAGATGTGGTTGCAGGAGGCGTGACCGCTGAGGTCGGAACAGCGAAGGGGTTAGCTCCGTTCATTCGTTTTGGTAGGGCCGGCGTGTGAACCCTGAAACGAAATTGAGTGCGAGTTGGGAAACGAGGAAGGCGAACAGATGTATGTAAAGCGAACATAAAATAAAGTGAAGCGGCGGGGAAGTCCTCCAAGTAGACCGGTTTCCGCAAAGATCGGAATTGCGAGTGCAGGCGTGTACTTTGGAGGCGCATATCGAGCCGAATCGCCTGATGTGGGACCGATAAGGGCCGCTGTATGGCATGGCGGTTGTACGTCATTGAGCTAGAGCGACGTGTCTCTCTGTACTTTGACGCTTTGATCACTACGGGGTTGTGTTTCTTTTCTTGTTTTGGTGCTCTAGACCTACAATTAAATTCCCTTGCTCAGCTTTAATTTCTGTTAAAGTTCTCGGCGCAACTTGATGAACACAGAAATGCAATCAGTTTTTGGTTTTTTGACGTCACTTTTGATGAAGAAGTCAAGCCTGTTTGTGATGGTAAGATAAGACAAAAACATTTACTCGCCTACTGGATGTCATAAAAATAGAATTTAAGAGTACGCTATGAACATATCCAGAAAGTAAGAACAGTGATTTTTAATGTGTGAAATGTTATTTCTCGCACAGAATCACGTAACATTTTGTTTTACTGCCAATAGAATGTAAAAAGAAAAAATATTGTAAAACGTATAAATTCATTTTGCATAATATAAACATTCTAACGATCAAACAAACATTTTTCCTTTGACGATCAACTTCAAACAACGCAGTTACTTTTTTTATCTACTTAAATATGGCGAGTACCCACCATTATAAGTGTTTCTCTGTTCTTTACACGCATCCTACCGCACAAAACGCAATGTATACGTTTTTCCTGTCGTTTTAATCGTTGATTTGCCTTTATTTTGGAATATTTTACTACATCGGAACATTTGTTCATATCCGGAACACGTTGAAGACCGTAGTTTGGCTATTCCTTTGCGTTTTAATTGTAACCATTTTGATTTTTTTAAAACTATTTTGTAATGTAATATGTTTAAGTGACAAATGTATTTTAGCTATTTTTATTTTATTTTAACTGTTTAGAAAATGTTCCTGACCATTCGACTGGAAGAAGTCAAGGAACAACACTTAAAGCATGTATGGTACCGTCATGCCTACTTGTGTAAACATACAGACAAATTTTGGTGGCGATAGCTTTGCTGACTTTTTGCTTTTGTGTTCAAATGTTAACTTTTGTGACAACAGTATAGTGTAGAAATCATAGCTGTTACAAACCACAAATGAGGCGCAGAAAAAGAGATAAATCGTTTTGAAGATGCACAAGGAAAAGGAAGCAAAGCCCCATTTCGAAAACTGCGCTCTTATCCGCTTACTTGTTGAAAGATAAGAAAATCGCCGGTGCGGGAATTAATAGAGCAGCGAGGGTCCGCCATTCTATAGTACATATTGCCTCGTCTGTCTGCTTTGGGTGTTAAAGTCGAAACTGGAAAATCAAAGTTAGTTTTCATTCTCACAGCGTCAGCGTCTTTTCCCTCTAACGGCATCCGATCGTATATCGTTTGAGTGTCTATCGCTACTTTTTTACAGTTTTGTCTACCCTACCCAAAACCAGGACTTAACGCTCTTCAAGTTTTCTTTTTTAGACGGTTCTTGGAAGGCCTTTTTTATGCATCAAATCATAGCTTACACAAACTACAGAGCAACCACCGAACAGTAGGCAGATTATCTAGTGATGGACCAGTAAGAAAAAGGAAAACCTTATTTTGACAATTTTACATTTTTTAATTTTTTATCTTGCTTATGGATGACAAAAAGGCAGGCGGAACGGAAGGTGGTAGGGCGGTTTTGGATAGAAAATAATATATTGTTGCCTCATGTGCCTTCTTTGGAAACCCAAAAAACTGGGAAAAATTTAAAAAATGGCTCACTTTCAAACCAGCAACCCAACATTTATATTTTCTCTTTTATTTGTTTCTCTAATTATTATCATGACATTGTGTAGATCTCCATTCAGCTTTATAAAAATTTTGTTAAATTTTAACAATTGAAAATAAGCTGAGACAAGGTTATCGGCAAGAAATATGCAAATGTCGTTTACAATAAAACTAGGCAGTTTGCATAAATACAAACTCTGCCAAATTTATTGGGTTATCGCATTGAAAGTTGGCCATCGCTTGGATGTCGTTTATTTTTGCTGTGTACTTGGGTAGAGACCAATAGGTTCTTACACTGCTACTAGCAGTCTATCCTCTTCCCTAGCAATATGCGGTCGTCCCTCGATTATGTGTAACTTGGTACTTTTTGCCTTGTTTTGTTCACCCTACCCAAAAAATACCATCCTGAGATTTTCGACATGGCACGGTAAATGTGCTTCTAAAAAATTCATCTGCGCACCAACGGGCTGCACGCCTCAACCACGTTTAAGGCAAGGGTCCGCAATTTATAGAAACGTGTAGAAAATTGTTCGGAAAAATTCAAAGCGCAGTTGAAAAAATTGCAGATGAAAAAGTCTATCAAAGAAAGATATTATGAGATGTGTACGGTAGGACAGTTAAGCAGTCAGATTCTGGGAAGAGCACAGCAGCAAGCCACAACACCCAGCTACTTGCTCACACAACAGCTGGACAGAACGCGAGCGGCAATACTAAAAAAGAGACCAAAATGTGAAAAAAGTCCGTCTTCCGGACAAATATAGATAACCGCACTTTTCAAATTAGACCCTTTCTTAACTCTATCTTTTTGCACTAAAAATTTCTCGCTAACACATGATGTAGCCCAGATCGTTCCCTGTCAGAATGATGTCGTTTCCACTTCATAAATAACGAATTTCCAGGAAAAAGATTTTATTCAAATGAGGACATCCAAAAAAGGTACAAATTTGTTTCGACTTGGAATACCCCTTTTTGAGCGTGGGATCCACTTTTGGGCCACATATTAAGAAAGACTTGTAAAGTCTAATGGTGCCTATACTGACAAGGAAGGTAGGTGAACTGTCCCCCTCGGATCCGGGTGACACGTGGTGTGTAAGTGCCTGAGTGTGTAAGCATGCGAACCAGGGCTGTGCGAGACCCGGGATTTAGCTTCCCGGGACCGGGACCCGGGATTCGGGACTACTCCGAAAAAATCCGGGACGGGACCGGGACGGGACTCGGGACGGGACGGCAAATGCCATAGTAAGTTAGTGGGTTACCGGATCCACAATCTGGTTGTTCTCCTTCATTTAGTACTTGTTTTGATCGATTGATACCAACAGAAGACGGAATTCACAACTTTTTATAAAGCTACAACTAATCCATCGTTATATTCACTCGTCGTGCATATCGTGTTAGGGCTGAAAAGTCCCGGCTGAGTCCCGGCATTTTACCCGGGACCGGGACCCGGTATTTAGTCCCGGGAAAAACCCCAAAAAACCCGGGACCGGGACCCGGGACGGGACGTCCCGCACAGCCCTGATGCGAACGCGCACAAGATTACCGGCTAATGCTCGGTATCCGCAGAGAAAGAAGCGAAGCAAAATGCATCAAAGTGAAGAAATTGTGGTAGAAATATTCCCAAAGCGATGACTGCTGAAAATGACTTCTGAACGTCGAAGACGCCGAAAAGGAAACGACACTGAGAGACCATTCAAGTATCTACCACTTTTTCGCCTCGATCAACCACAATTTCTTCACTTTGATGCATTTTGCTTCGCTTCTTTCTCTGCAGAAACCGAGAATTAGCCGATAATCTTGTGCGCGTTCGCATGCTTACACACTCAGGCACTCACACACCACGTGTCACCCGGATCCGAGGGGGACAGTTCACATACCTTCCTTGTGAGTCTTAAACATATGGTTATTGAATATAAAAAGTTATTTAAAAGTGGCCAGTTTTCAATGCGACAACCCAATATAACCTAATGTATAAAATAGATTATGAGAATGTATTTATTGCACTCTACAAAGTAATAGGTTGAATAACATAAATACGTATAAGCCGGCAAATAAGGGATGCAAAAGAAAGTATAGTCGTCGCAGAAACGTTATTCCCGGGTCCCACAACAAAAATAATGGTAAACCTAAAAAACTAGACTAGTAAACCTCAGTCACTTTAATCGCCAAAATTGCCCCCTTTAGCTATAAAGTAGGATAATCGTTAAATCATCGCATTCCATGCAAATCCCTCTTGACAATCGTTAGACTGTGCATTTAGCTTCTCGGAATGCTTCGCGTGCTTTTTATTTTTAACACCAGCGTACTTCCCATCTCGATAAAGCAACATAAGCGGCAAGGAAAGTCCGCCGCCAAGTAACACTAGAAGGATGACTTGAAAATAGCAGTTTAAGTCGGGCTTGACTTGTGAGAATATTCAATGTAACGGAGTTCGGTGGAACGAGAAGTTTCTCAACTATTTTGGCGGTAGTTGAGTCTGGCGTAGTTCGTACAGGGCTACGTTGATAAAAGTAACAGAGCTCACAGAAAAAATTTGCGTCTTAACCAGTTTTTTGCTATATATGTACACACTACACCAATTTTTGCAAACGTTGGCTCACTCGACGCTTCCGAGACACGGCTACGTTTTGTCAAGAGGGATTTGAAAGCAATTGCTTGAAGATAAATTTTTAAAAAGCCCACTTATCATGACATGTTGACGATTTCAGGGCGGTAATTTTTGAGTAACGTGAACAAAACAGTTCAAAAAGTAACAATGGACACACAGTCGAGAGGCGGACGCATATCAGTAGGGAAGAGAGTAGATATATCAGTAGGGAAGAGAATCGACTGCTGGTAAAAGCGCACAAACCGATTCGTGATTTGTTGATACACACTGCAAGTATAGATGACGTAAAAGCTAGAGCCCATTTTCAGTTAAACAACCCAAAAAAAAGTTTGCTATAAGGGAGCTCGTGATCCATTGTTTTCGACCGAGAGTGAGCGCAAAATGTTGGGTGACCGTGGGTTGGCGCACAAACCGGAAAGTGTTCCCGTTTTCGATGCAGATGTCTTCGCGCAAATCGATAGGAGAGTTAACAAGAGGCGACGGTGCTATCATGCACGAGGTGAACACGTGATTTAAACAGCGAGTCGGTTACCTTCTCCCACCACAGTCCGTTAAGGCCGCAGGCAAAGTCTGATTACTGACTGACCGCAAAGGAATATGACACGGCTTAACAAGTGATAATTGAAACAAAGTTCATCAAAAACAGCTTACAAAAAGCAGCAATGCTGGAGAAACAGTAAAATAAGTTTTGACTCAACAATGGGTAAAAGGGTAATTTGGAAAGCTGCTTACAATGTGATTTCATCGTGTTTTGCTAGGGTTCACTGATCTGTGACAGATACTCGACTTGACATTGACTCGAACTAGGTCGACTTTTTGGAGTCGAGTCAAAAAGTCAGAGTCAAGCCGAGCCGAGTTAAAGTCAAAGTTCGAGTCGAGTCGATATTTTGGACTCGAATACCTACCCTAGTGACAAAGCAGCTTTCATTTCATCTTTCATTCAAGATTACAGCAGCAAGCTCACAGCACCCAGCTACTGTGTACACAGAGATGTCGGGTTCGGGTAAAACCCGAAACTTTTTTCGGGTTTCGGGTTCGGGTTTCGGGTTTCGGGTTCGGATTCGGGTTCGGGTTCGGGTACCCGAAGCTTTCGGGTTCGGGTACCCGAAGCTTTCGGGTTCGGGTTCGAGTTCGGGTTCGGGTTCGGGTACCCGAAGCTTTCGGGTTCGGGTTACTCGAACCCGAAAATTTAAAATTTTAATTGGCTCCAAAACAATTATAACGGCTGTTTAGGTTACTATTTGTTCTAGTTTTACCTACAT
>JADLIF010000868.1:0-39123 GCA_016648015.1 Steinernema khuongi | reverse complement strand
GCCATAACTTTTTGTGGTTGCGTTGAAATGATGGGGTGCTCGAACAAAAGTTGCTTGTTTAGTCGCGTAGAACACGATGGAGCCAAAAAAGTTGAAAAATTTTTCTGACCGGACTGTCCCTTTAAGGATGCAGACAATGCGCACACCATTCATTACCTTAACGCTCATTCATCGTCAGCAAATCCGTCTGAGGGACTTAACGCCGTTGGGGAGGATTCCACCATTATCTCCACATTAACACGTGTGCAAGTTATGGGAACCATTACTGGAAAACAGTGACATCTTCTAATCCAACAAGAACGTCACTGAGAAGGGGTTATGATCCCCTTTGTCGGCCGGAGATCCCGACCAGGATGTGAATGGTGTTCGTCATGGAGCGAGATATTCCACGACTGTGGTGACTACATTTTAACGCAAGCACTCGCACATCTCTTTCCGGGACAAAGTTTGCACTGTTGGTGCTAAGGTTCACTGAAATGAGTTCCGGGAAAATGCGCAACTTTCATAAATCAAATGTACCTCGAGAGAGAAATAAATGGAAATGGAACCTCGCGTTCGCTACATATGTATACGGTCCTGGAAAAGTGAAAGATGATGGTTTGGCCAAAAAAGCATGAGTCATTACGATGCAAATTGCATTTATCAAGCGCAGAATGGCAAAGCGAGCCGCCGTGTAAGCGGTAAGAGGCCACACGCCGCAACTGTGAACATATTGCAAAGCAGACAAAAAGTTCATACAGACAGAGACATACACATTTATTTTTATTTATAACCAAATCAACTCAAAAAGAAATATAAAGATTATCGTGTCATTTCTCCCAGATTTCGCCAGTTACAGGGCCGAATATTACCACAAAGCAGTCATATGCCACTAATACATCAAGTTCGCTGGCAAGCCTGGGTGTTGGCACTTGGCAACCTATATTCTCACCTTGTACGATTTGAACGACGTCAGATGAGAGCGGTGTAAGAAGAACCCTCAGAACACTTTACGAGGGTGTTCGTTCTCTACGTTCGCCAGTCACAGGGCCGAATATTATCATAAAGCAGTGTTGTTCCACTATCACATCAAATTCGGTCGAAAAACGTGGGTGTTTACGGTGTTCATTGCGTAGATGCGCTTGACCGTCTAATGCTTCGACGAAAATATTCTTTTCGGTCTTGGGCGAGTCGTCGAGGCACCAATCCTCCACGAGAGTGTCAATAAACGGCTCGCTTATTTGCATGTTTTCACCACAGTAAAGTTCGTTGAATTGTGGTTGTAGAACCAACATCCTCAGAAGGGGAATCGCGCTCTCTGGAGGCCAATCGCCAGTTAGGGTCGTAGTCAACAACACGTTTTTCTTCACCAGCCCCTTCAGAATCTCTGTAGAATGGGGACCATTGTATCTAAGATCCAAATCTTTAATCGGCGGGTTCTTGTCAACTAGGTGGTGCAAGATAGCCGAGTGCAATCCAACGGAGTCGATGATCTCCAATGACAACCAGTCGAGTGCACTGTGGTTGATTCTCGGAAGGAAGCGGCGTTTGAAGCTCTCGACATCTTGTTCCGTAGCTATCTTCCTCCACTTCGGGAGCTGCCACTCGTCGTGCTTTGTAGTGAACCAGATCGCCGTGATCTGATTGTTCCTGGGATTCGTTCCGGAAAACTCTTTAAAGGAGGCGTATTCCACCTTTTTGGTCAATTCATCCGGAACGTGCTGCAAAATTCCAAAAAGCTCACCATTCTCCTCAAATCTGATAACCAGATTCCAGTTCTTCCGACGTGCTGATTGGTTTATCGCGAGTTGACTCCAAATGTTGCAATGTAGCTTCTGAATAGGCTTTAGGCCGAGAAGGCTAGAGATGCAGAAAACAGACTCAACGAACGTAATAGGAACGCACTCCATTGTTGGTTTGGTTGCTTGTCCGTCGCGCTAACGGTTTTCCTATGTGTTCACAGTAGGCGGACTCTACGGCTCGGTGTGAATTCAAAAAAGGTTGGTGTGACCAGTGATGCTTTCGGTCGGGCACCTGAGTGTGACCATAATTCAGAACGAGCTCGACGATAATTGGGACGCACGTATCGTTGAAACGCAGTACAGAAATAAGAGCCAGTAATAAGACGAGCTTAATGAAATGAGCAATACGAGCTCAATGTGAGCCACTGATGAGAATTTTCTTCTACGACGATCCCCATGGCTCGTTTATCAACGATTTTTTCTTAGATTAGTTGGGCACATCCACCGGTGTGAGAATCCACCATCACTGGTGTGAGCATACAAGGACAGTGGTAGGCATACTTTCCTGTCCCTTTCATTCTGTAGTGACTTTCTCTGAAAGGCAATCGATAGTTTAATTGACAAGGAAACCACCGGACCTGTCTCCCGGCAAGGAACATAAGCCGAAACATAGTGGAAATTAAAAGCCGCTTTTTGCACATTACAGCTCAAGTCGATGACACAAGATCTGCTGACCTCTTGACAACAGGGCCTCTTGACGAAACTCCGATAAATACAGAAAGAACAGAAGTTCAACGTGTGAAGTTCATGACCTCCTGGGCAAACAAAAAATAAATCTTGTCCATGTTCTATGTAAAAATGAGCCAGAGGAAACCATTATCAAAATTGTTGATCTATACCCCTTTCCCGGCTCTAGCTGCATATCTCCTCTTGCAAAGAAAAGCCATCTCTCCCTTCCCCTTCCAGGCCAGAAACCTTGCCAGCCGGCGTGACATTAAGGGGCGGAATATCAATTGCGCATTTCGACCACCGTCTTCCCGGACGACGTTTCCTTTCTTAAATCCCTTTTCCCACTAATGCACCTCCATTCTTTCGGCAATGATTCTACAGTACGAAGGCCTTCTTCTGCTTCTTCTTATATGTCTTCTGGACGTCCTCGACGCGAGACGTGAATCGGAGGACGACATCCGGCGCAGGCAGCTGGCGGAGCAGGCTAAGCGAGAAGCGGAATACAGGAGGACGGATAATATCCAATCATTGTGGGCTTATGCGACGACAGCCGACCGTGCCCATAGGAGCGTTGGAAAAGTACCTAAGGTTTTCGTGACATTCCATGACGAGATTTGTTTCAGCGAGTCCTACCGGTTACTGTGGACCTGGTGGAGCCTTTGACTAGTGGTCAGTACATCAGGATCGAAGGGCGCGTCAACGTCCTGTTCAATTAGTAAGCATTGCCCTTGGAGGCTAAAACCCTCTCGCATTTAGCCTAAACATCACCTTGGGAATGAATTACGGATTCGCCAACGAATATTCCCCTATACATATGCACATTACCAAAACCAGATTCTTGACCGGAAAGATAGAGGTAAGTGAAATATTTCTCAAAGCTAATTAGAGCAAAACGAGGTTTTTCCTGAGCATACGCATCCTTAAACCTTCACATATAACTTTATGTAATTCAAAATGAGGTAACCAAACAAATAGCATGTCGCTTAAGAACAGCGGAAGTGTATGAGGAATTTATGGGTTCTGGCACGATTTCTCCGAATCAACAGACAGTTTTAGTATCGTTTTTTCAAAACAAGCACCTGGAAATAAATTGTGTAAAAATAAATACAAAAAATGTTTATGTTTTTCCTCTTCACGGATCATACGGTATTGACCATTCAGGGAGATGTATACACGTTCGATAACCAACGGGCAGGATACTTGGCGGAAGAAGAACAAATCGCCGCGTCGTTCCAACCCGGACAAAAGTTTGTAATTCGAATCCTGTTCGAAAACGACAAGGACTTCCAGCATGTCAACACCTACCATTGGACCACCGCCTCCACCGCGTAAGAGCACTCCAACTTGTCAATCTATTACTCTGCGTCCGTTGCAGCTACGAATCCCACTACATCAAGCAAGCCTCGTTCGATGGCGATGCAGTGATCGATAAAATCGTGTGGGGAGGCAGCAAAGAGAACAAACTTCCCCTTGTGAGGGACTACCCTCCCATCAAAGGTATTTTAGGAGTACTGAGCGTAAATATTCCTGTTTCCTGAGCGTCCCTCACCTGTAGTCGCTGCAAAACTATTCTTTCCGTGCTCCCAAAAAAATTGACTACTAAAGTTTTAACGTTCTACTGTTCTGGCTGGCACTTTTTCCAATCAAAGCAGGAGTTCTTCCCAAACTATTCTGTGCTCCTTGCATCGAATATGTTCCGGTGATAAATCTTCTATAGCGCATCCTTTGCAAAAAATACCCCGGTTAAATATCTTGAAAGACACTGCTGAAAGAACTTCTTTTTATCAAATCTTGCTAGCAGAGATCCCAACTCGACTCAAAAGTGGAGAAAATTGAGCCACAAGCCGGCTCGCAGCTCGACTTTTCACTCGACAGAGAAATCGAGCCGGCTCGAGACTCGTCTCGTAGGTCGTTTTGGGACCGAGTAGGGATCTCTGCATGATAGTTCGTAGTTTGACAGTTTTAATCCTGAAAACCAACAAGTTCACAATTTGCAGAGGGTCGCATAGTTGTTGCTGGAATGTACAAGCAGTCAGAAGACTTCACTCTGGCCCTGCTCGACTCCAACGCCATGCAGAAATTCCACTTCAAAGTCCGTTTCAACGACTCGCCTGCGCACAGGGTAGGATAGGGTTCTGTCGTGCCTATTTAAAGACGCTTTTCTAGGTTCTGGCCAACGCGCTGACCAGTTACATCGACTGGGGATGGGAATACTATGCAGATGCCGCACCGAGCTACGACAAAACGAAGCCGTTCGAATATACTCTTTTGATCAAGCCGAAGGTCATTGAGGTGGGTATTTCCAGGCGATGGGCAAACGGACCAATTGTGCGTTTTAGGTTTACGCCTACGACAGGTTCCTCATGGCTTTCCCGCACCGTACACCTTACCCGAGCAAGGACTACCGCGGCCTTTATCTGTCAGGCGTCGACAAGGTCTACAACATCATTTGGTCGTAGTAGTGTCCCTCGGGCCTTAAAACACTCGCGAGATTAAATATCAAAGAGTAAGGAGAAATAAAGCTTTGGCGATGACTGCATGCACTTACCGTATCCTGTAAACTTTTGCCTTGAAACCAGCTTAGATAGAACCAAGTTCTGGCCAAGATGTGGTAACCCAAACATAAGTGCAAGGAGTTAATCCCTGCAAGTTATTACTGAATTAAGTAAAAGTTATGTTAGAGGGATCTGAGGGGGCATTTCGAATGATTCCCTTGTCAGATTCTTTTATAGCTTCACACATCTATGCTTAGGAATTGTCATGTGTTTTGCCATTCCTACTTAGCTATGCAAGATGTTCCATGGAGAAGAATTTGCTTATTATTACTAATCCTGTGACAGGATTATCCAGATTTTAGGACCAGTTTGCTCATCAAAGACGTAGCACCGCAACATCTGCCATGTGAAAGTAGCATGCCACCGAAAAAGAATGGTTCTTCTTTTATAGCAGTGTTCGCTGACAATTTCACTGATAAGAAATGAGTTTGTAAAGGTATTCAGGTATAACAATTTGCGTTGCAATTTGCACACCTTTCAAGCGACTTTCCAAAAGTTTAGGTTCTAAAAGATAGGTTTTAAGGACTGCGGCAAGAGGCAGCCCAGGTGTACTTGCCAAGAAACACTTACGAGAGGAAAACCTTATGGAACCATCCACAAAATTCTGAGAATTTCACTGTTCTTACACTGAGATGTCTGCACCCAAACAGTGAAATTTTGAGCCGGGTGAAAATTTCATTAAAACGCTTAAAAAAGAACTCCAACGAAGAAGATCTAAACCTTTTGCGACATTTCATGCAAATGAGGGCGCATGTTGAGTACTTGGACAATCAGTCACAATAATCCAAACTAATTTCAAAGAGAGCCCCTACCTAGCTGTTTACTTCCCGTATTTCATCTTCAGCTGCAATAAAGAGATCACAGAGAGAGAGAGGGATATTACAGTGATCTGAAAGCCCGTCAGATTATCCAGCTTTCGTCGATCTTCTACGACAATAACAGAATAGTTGAATTGCCAAATAGAAGGTAAAGGATCTCAGTGTTGTTGAAATATCGGAAACAAAAAATCGGAAAAAAATCTTCTGAAGAGTCTAATAGTCTAATACTGGTCAATGACCCAAAAAAATTTTTTTTCTTTCCTTTCAAATACAACCCGGCTTTACTGTCGAGTGGGTCAATCCAATCAGCAGTCGTCCCTTCCAGTCGGAAGAACGCCAGAAACCCAGCACAACGTAGATCAAGAACCTCAAAAGGAAGAATGCCGTGGCCAGCTATCTGACCAGCTGTTCTTTAGCCACATCTTGCTCCTCGACCACCATCGAACTTTAAGCATGCTTTAGGAAAATCACTGGCGACCACTAACAAAAATGTCATGCGCTCTTGATTTTTCGTCTTCTTTGGGTGGTAAAAGAAGAATTGGACGCTTACATACTGTTGCCGTTGTGCAAATGGCCATCAATGGAAGCTCGCTCTGGCAACCCCTCACATGAGCACCATGCGGCTCATGTACCTCAACACTACTTCAAATTAGCAGCTTATGTGAAAATTGTAGGCATTCGTATAGCTTCTTTTTGGTTTGTATTTCACGAAAATGTCAAAAACATTACGTTAACCAGAAAGATCATCCCGTTTCAGTTAGTCATGCTCGAAAAGTCTCCGTTCCTACTCTCCCTCGTCATCCACGTAGTTGTGTGTAAAATTGAGTTTCGACTACTTCATCGGCAGCAGCCAAAAAAGTACGCGTGACTTTTCATCTCTTACAGCTATTGTAATGGATGACTCAGATTCATTGAACTGCTTAACTCAATAGAGGCGCCCACCGCCGAGTTTTAAATGCCGAGCGCCAACTTGACGTAATACCACAAACAACTTGTGCCTCAGCGTTCTATATTTGTCCCAATTAGTGGTTTCGTCCGAGCCAAACATACGTATTCTCGACTTCACCATTTATGTGCCATTTTGGACTGTTTTGTCTTATTTTTTCGTTTGTGCACTGCGACCCCGTAAAATCGCCACTTCCGACTCGCCGAAGCCGCGCCGCCAAATGTCGGAATACTAGTGGCAGCACCGTTTGCGAGAAGGCGTGCCCTCCGCTTAAGACCACCATCTCAGGATCCTTATTCGTCGTCTCTACGAGATGTGGACGCTTCTCCTCTTGCTCTTCTGTGGAAGCACGTGCGGGTTAAACCAGTTCAACGTGTCCGAACCTACCATCGATGGGCTAAACTGGGTCACTCATAAGGCAAGCTTGGAATGAAAGGCCAATACTTAAAATCTGGGTATTCGGCAACCCGTTAACGTTAAGCATAGAGTTTATCATCACAGTCGACCTGAAGTTGCATGAAACAGACAACCCTGGTGGAAATCAATCTTTGGGACCCAATTTGTTCTCTTTTGCACGCAATCTTAATACAATTCACGTCCCACAAAGGTTTAGTCTTGTCACGAGATGCACACAAAGATGATTTTAAAAGGATGATCTTGTGAAAGTGTCGCTTTTTATATAGCCAAAGGTCAATGAAATAGGATGAAAAACGCTGTGCTTAATACAGCATCCGTGAGCCAATGTTCCATAGCAGATCAGAATTTGCAAAAAAGGCGTTACCCTCTATTAGAACAATCCTTTCATTTACGATTAGGATTTTTTCCATCGACTCGGCATCACTGATTGCGATGATCCAACACGGTTACTCTGGTCATCATATGTATATTATCGTTCTAGGAAGCCCTTCCTCAAACCATCAACTTGGCAGTTCCTATCTCCGACGGCCAAGTAGTTCGCCTACATGGACGTTTCCACATCCAGTTCGCTTCGTACGTAGTTCTCCCCTTGCACAGTCAATATGTATTGCTTCTAGGTTCAAAATCTCGCTCACAAAACACAGCCAACAGTCCAACGAGAACACACCTTTTCACATGGACCTACGCGCCAAAGGGGTTGCCGTCCTCAACACAAAGAACGTGCGTTGTTCCCTCCATTATAGCTTGGATGCCAGACAAGAGTGCATTGCAATTATACTAAAATGGAACAAAACGATGGGAATGTTGACGGCTGCGCAAAGTGATGTCAGCGCGTTACGGTGAAGCAGCTGCCATGCGGAACAGTAGATCGCTGAAGTGTTGCTTTGTTTCAGAAACAAACATTTAAACAATTAAAAACAGATTTCTGAGGCGTGCATTTCTGATGCGCCAGCAGATTCTCATAAAAACAGGTGGTATAGTGGTTCTTTCACTGGGGCTACTGTAGGTGCATATGTGGAACCTAAATTGCATAGAAAAAGATCGCAAACTACTTGACGACTTGAGCTAATCATTTCTAATATGTCACTCGGATTTCCTTTTTTTTCTAACAATTTTTTCATTGATAAAAAGACAGTAACGCCTTCAGGAAGGATACTGGGGCTCTGAAACCCACTTTCAACACTTCTACACTGCCGGACAGAAGTTCACGATCCACATCCGCTGCCGCAGGAACTACTTCGACGTCTATCTAGGCTACATCCAGATGTACTCCATAGAACATTCGTGAGTCTCTCTGGAAAGCATAAGAGTACCCCCCGACCTTCTAGGTTTCCTCTTACCGATATCCAACAAATCTACATGGACGGCGATGCCAGGATGAGCTCCGTCGAGTGGGGTGGCGGTAATCTGCAAGTTCCTTTTTTAAGTGCGTTTTCTCCTATGCGAGGTTTGTCTCGGGTGTTTACACAAAGCATTTAAGAACCTTTTTGCAGAAGGTCGAGTCGTAATTACGGGCGTAGCTTCAAAAGACTTCACCATATCCTTTGTCGACTCGAGATCAGAACAACCATTCTACCTTAACTGCCGATTTAGTGAATCTAAGGTATGCGTAGTCTTCAAATTCGGTCCCGCCTGACAATTTGTTTTGCTTCCCTTACTGTTCGATTTCAAGGAGTTCCAGAGATCCGGATATATTTGATTTTGTGCCATTCATTTATAGAACGGTTTTGGTAGCATTCAGTAGTGTCGCGTAGCTCTTTTGTAAGTCACAGTACTGTTTCGGATCCCAGCTTCGAGCGATACAATGTTGAAATCAAAGCTAGCTGTGAAAACATGCACAGAAATATCCTAATAAGTGGAACCAAAATCAAACCGCAACGGATGCAAAACTGAATCATAAGCCCAAAATAGAAACCATCTCTGCTTCCAGGTCGTCGCCAACTCGATCAAAATAAACGCTTGGGAACACCAGCAAACGGCTTCAGTGAGCTTCCCCTTCGAGAAGGGTTCACTGTTCGAGATCACAATTCTCAACGGTCCTCATCATTTAACGGTAGGATAACCTTTCCAAGCGTCACAGTAAGAGGGGACATGCAGGTCAACCATAACGGCGTTCTTCTCATGCAGTTCCAGCATCGTGTCGCCGACCCCAGCAGAGCCTATATCGCGATATCCGTCACAAACCTGGACGAACTTTGGACCGTGTTGTGGAACTAGTGTGCTCCGGATTTGCTACTTGAAATATGATAAGAAATGACGGTTTATTGCAATTTGTTGTTTTGCAAACTCTATATACGCAGGAACTTTGGTATCAAGTGATTATGAA
Organism: Steinernema khuongi; assembly: GCA_016648015.1. Classification (NCBI taxonomy): domain Eukaryota; kingdom Metazoa; phylum Nematoda; class Chromadorea; order Rhabditida; family Steinernematidae; genus Steinernema; species Steinernema khuongi. The sequence continues at coordinate 29,611 of JADLIF010000868.1, read as the reverse complement.
ATGGTGCGTTTTGAGCATGCGTGCCAGCATAGGATCTGACTTTCCACAACTAGTTTCACAACTAGACATGTTCATGAGAGTCTAGAACTCCAAGAAGGCGTCTCACACTAAGCTCACCGCACTCCTACTTTATTTCACAAAAGATTGCCCTTCTCGTCGACGTCTTCACACATTCCTTGTCGAGATCGAGACGCACACTAATGGAACTGCGGATTGCATCGTTGAATCCATTCGACCTTTCGAGATTCGCTTCAATTCGATGCGGCCATCAATGCAGATTTGATATCAATTTCATCATGTGCACAGGAGCCGTCACAAAATGAAGACTGTTTAGATTTAGAGATTACTACGTTAAACTGGAATACTTATTATCTAAATAAACGATGTAACATGATGCATCGTCGTTGTGCTGCTTTTCTGTTTACTTTGCATGTTCTCACTCCTCAAACGCACATTTTTATCTCAAAATTGTTGTTCATTCATCACGTAACAATAACTCAACAGTTAAGAAAAACGTAGCCTAATGTAGTTGCTGTTTGCATACACCTTCAGTTGCTTCTTTGAGTTCGGATGGGGGTAAACGTCGTCGTTGAGCGGTGTTTGGCCCCAAAAACTGATATTCTTCGCCTCGGGCCAGTTTTCCTTCCTCCAGTTCGCAACGAGTGATTCAAAGAAGGACTTGCTGAGGGCTATTCTCTCATTGCAGTAGAACCCGCGAAGCTGTCGTTGTGGAACCAACGCCTCAATGAGGGGCACAGTGCTCTTAGGGGGCCACTCTCCATACATCCTTATTTCTGTGAGTACCCTTTTCTTCGCCATCCGTTTCAGAAGCTGCGTAGAAGCGCGACCGTTGTAAGCGAGTCCCAGATTCTTAATTTCTATGTTCTTGCCGACAAAGTGATTCAAGATAGCCGAGTGTAATCCAATAGAATCGACGGTGTTTAACCTCAACAACCTGAATGCACTGTAGTTGATCCTCGGGAAAAAACGGCGTCCCAAGCTCTTGACATCCTTCGCGGTCGCGATCAACGTCAACTTTGAAGCAACTTTCTCTTCGTACGCATTCTCGTAGTCTTCCCACGTGTACGTAATCGCCGTGATCTGGTTTAGTTTGGGTTCTTTCCTTGCAAACTCCTCGAACGATGCTTGTTCAATGGGGCTCTCTGAGTCGCTCTCGAAGTATCCCATCTGTCCACTGATACAATCGCCGAGGCACAAGCGCCAGTTCTTGCGGCGAGCCATGTGATCTGTCACCTGTTGACTCCAGAAACGGGATCGCAGCTTCCAAACAGCCTCCACAGTAGATAGGTCCAAGACGCAGAGGACGGACTTGATGAAGAGAGCGGGTACGTATTCCATGGTTGTGTTATGCTCTTGGTGCCTTCGAATTTACATGTATATGAAAAAATATGATGCGTTCGCTACGTTGCGATGCTTCCTGTGGAGAACAATGCTATACCAATAGAAGCTATGCGGAGTTGGTATGCTGATAAGATGGTATGAAATAAACAGATGCGCTAAACGTTTGCAACAGGTAGTCAAACAAGCAATGCGAAAACAAGAAGCCGACGTCACTTCGGCCGTCGTGTAAACGCAACGCTTCGCATTCACATCAGTTACCCAAAATAGTGTTTCCTGCTGCTCTACTGTATTTAAAGGTTAGTTAGATCTCGCTGCTTGCTTCCATCTTCCATTCTTGGACACTGGCGGTAACTGCATTAAAGATGACGAACAGATCACGATGTCCTTTATTGGTTAAAAGCAGCCGGCTCCAAAACTCAGCTCTGTGGAATGGCGCTTCGCATTCAAGCAGTTACCCTAACTACAGTTTCCTGCTGCTCGGCTCACTGTAAAGGTTACCCAGTTCTCACTTCCTGCTCCATAGGTATCCAGTGCCAAGGATACTGGTGGTATCTGCATTTAAGATGGAAGCCTAAATTCTTAGAAATGATGTGCCTTTCTGCGAAAGATTTTCCAAAAGGCAAGCCTTTTAAGAAATGTCGATAAAGGTCCCAAAGTCGCGGAAGATGCGCCGTTGAAACGGAATATTAATTTCGCATTTGGTTCTAACGTCTCAGCCATGTGAGAAACGTTTCTCATTGTCATTTCTGCAATGTTTGCTGGAGGTCTGCTACTAGCCTTCTGTCTTCTGGCTGCCTTCCATGTCGATGCTCGGACATCCAATGCTCCCAATGCGACGCTCGACGAGTATAACTATGTCTTAAGGGAGGTAAGGCTCTAGATTCTTCTGGCTGCGGGCAGCAGAGCACACACGCTGTCATGCAAGTCATCCATCAAGTACATACGAGTATTCAGGTTTCCGTCCCTCAAATCATCATTTTGAAGGAGCCGATCGAAGACGGACAGATTGTCCGAATCGTTGGTCGTATGGATCTTAATTACGATAGGTATGTGTAAATTCTCCTGCAAAGGAACCATACACCTTTTTCAGATTTGAAATTTCTCTGGCCCAGAACTGGGAAGGCGACCGTAACGTTCCATTCCATCTAAGCATACGGCGTAACACAGAAGCAGTACTGAACTCATACAAGGTTCGTTGAGGGTTGTAAGTTTGAGGACGCCATATGGTCGTTAAGAGGGAATTCTGGAGCATTCGAGAAAGTTGTAGAAGCAAAGGGCGCTTTTAGATGATCAGACTTTCACATGTTAGAAGTGATCTATTGGGAGCAAACCCATCCGGAACCATGGAGTCGTGAGCTAACACCAGAAAGAGAGCTTCAGTGGGTCTCAAGCTGGTGGCCTTTAACTGCCGGCCATATAGCTTCAGTGGGTCTCAAGCTGGTGGCCTTTAACTGCCGGCCATATGTGGAACCTCCGAATTTTCAACATTAACGGAGGAATTCTGTTTAGGACGGAAACTGGCAGAAGGAGGTGAAATTCTCGCACAGCTACATCGGTGGTCAGAGCTTTACCGTACACATTCGTTGCCGCATGGACCGCTTCGAAGTTTTCCTGGATTACCAGCACGTGCAAACGTTCACTCCTTGGTGCGTCCCCTGCGATAAAGCTCAAACAAGAACGATCTCCTAGGTTCTCGCTCAGCGACATCAAACAGATTGTGATGGAAGGCCAGGCCGTCACGAACACAATCACCTGGGGCGGCGGTATCATTGCGTCTCCCTTCTTCAGGACCATGCCGCCAATGCAGAGTTAGCACTGGTGGACTATTTGAAACAATAATGGTTATTACAGAGGGGGAAATTTTTATTACCGGCCAAGCTGTTGAGGACTTCTCCATCGCACTGATAGATCCGAACGTTAACCGACCATTCTACATGGAAGTTCGGTTCAATAAGACCGAGGTGCCTTCAATCTCCTTGCTAAGCTCCATAAGCATCTTTGCAGGTGGTTTTCAACTCCGTCCAAGAGCATAAATGGGTAAAAGAGGAAAACCCGTCCGTCGAATTCCCTTTCAAGCAAGCCCTTCATCGACACATTTTCGAACTGTTCGAAGTGGCACTTATCTACAAACCTAAACATCTAGAGGTGCGTAGTGGCTCCCTCCGCTACATTGAAGACAAATGACTTTTAGGTCCGATTTAATGGGGAACTTCTCCATACATTCGAGCATAGGATCAGTAACCCCAACCTGAACTACGTTGGAATTACCATTAGCGAGGTGCAGCAATTGTGGAGCGTCCTGTGGCACTGAGCTGCTTTTGGAAAGCTACGCAGTAATTACTAAGAATAAGGATTCTGTTTGGTTACTGCTTTAAACTGGAAAAATGAATCGTTTTTGTAAAGTTCGATAGTTCTGGATAAGATATAGAGATATCGTCCTATTAGGAAGTTTCAAATATCTTTGAATCGAGTTTCGCCCAGGGACTAGAAACAAGTACACAGTACTCTGAATTGGCTTTCATCTGCACCTGAATAGGCTCAACAAAAAAATGTTTTCAAGCACAGGGGCACACGTTTAGGTGCATTGTTATTCCTTTTCCAAAAATATGGCAGAAGGAACTCTGTAATGGTGACAAAAGCGCCAAAGATGGCCCATCTAAATGTCGGAATTCTAATATCATATTTCGTTTCATCCCCTCGTAGCGACGACGAAACGAAGGATGTAGGAATGTAAAAGAGATGCAGAAAATGTATTTTTCGAAATGTTTGTTATGTTGAGTATGAAATGTTTTAGTACCTCTATAGAGAAAAATGCGCCACGTAGATGAGCTATAACGGGCGGGATTTGATAAGATTCCATCATAGGAATCATAGGTCGGTCCAAGGAGGTTGTGGAACGTTCTCTGTCAGTAAGCATCCTTGAAGGATCCAGCTCCACCAAGAGTGAATATTGTGTTGTGGTACCAGATAAATTAATTTTATGATGTCAGTATACTGTGAATCGGGCTAAAAATAGAAGTTGCCAGAGGGTGGGCGCTAAGATTTAACCACACAGTACAAACTGATAACGCCGTATATAACCACCTGTCGATCAAGAAAATGTGACATCATTCGTTTCTGCGTGTTCTGACTGAGGTGAATGTAAATATAGATCTGTATTGTGCTTTGTTAAGACAATAACAAACATGTTGTTTAAAAAAGAGCAAACAAGCCACTTAACGTCCTGTTTTGTGGCCTACTCTTGCCCAGCAATCCGTGGAAGACTGTGTTCTGCTTTTGACGTGCAATAGCCAAGTAAATAGCTGGCCACACAGGTATTTCGACATTTTAGGAATTCCTCACTTTAATCAGATTTCTTGTTCTTCTATTGAAACACTTTCTTATGTAATGGAATGTGCAGACATATGGCCTTTCCACCTGCGTTCCAGAAGGTCCCATTCCTGAGTGGTGTGTGTGTTATTTACGCTCTTTTTGTGATATTCATGTGTATTTTCCATGAAATTATCCCTCATTTATCGCCTTAGTAGCTAATAGTGGGGAGAATGTTCCTAGTGCATGTAAAGCGACCAATAAGCGTATGTAGTTTGTAAGTAGGCATTGATTTTTATCCGCGCCCAACCAACGCCGGTTGTTTACTTCCCAGTCCTCCCCTCACATCATCGGTGATCGTTTGGTCTGCACTGATCCCAAATTGGCAACATCGACCGCGAATTGTACCCTCGCCGAAAATCAACAACTCTTTCCACATGGCGAGTGAATAGATCGCTCCCAAAATGGTCCCGTTCGTGCTGGCGCGTGTTGAAACGAGCAATGACATGGTCGGCATCTAACCTTTGATGGACTTTTCGACCTTGTGGGACGATATAAAAAGCGCTCCGTTTCGAAAGTGGCATTCACTGTGCTACTCTCCCATCGCCTGTTGAAGATGCTCACTCCGGAAAACGCAGCTCTCTTCGAGAAGTGGTCCAATGAGAAGCGACTCATCTCAATCGTTGTCCGAACGAAGAACTCTTTCTTTCGGGATCTGGAGGACTTCCATAAGCCAGAAGATGTCGCTTTGGTTGCTTTCGTTTCGGAGAAGACGCGATCGCTAGTGACCGAAAGAGGCCGCCAGTGCTTCGATCTCATCCTATTCTTTGACGTATGTTCAATAACGCAGTAAGGGTTCACTTGATGCCGTTTTAGCCCTCCAGGAATACATACGCCGATGTCCAACATTTCGACGATGTGCGAATTCCTGATCTGGAAGACTTAGGCCGTGAGCTGAAGGACCTTATTGATATGGACAAGCTACAGCTGATCTATGGCAATGAGTCCTCACAAGCGCCTGTGTGCAATCTCAGGCAAAAGTTAGGCTTAAACGGTTAGCTGTGCCATTTATATCTTCTCAGCCTTGAAAGCCCCATATTCCAGCACCGTACCTCGCTGACCTGGCCCACATTCGCAATAAGAACCTCGCCAAAGATGTCGCTCTTCAGAACGGTATACCCACGGCCAAGTCCTTCGCCATCGATTTCTCGTCAATCGATTCGGACCTACCAACACTGCTAACAACCATTGAACGGACCGTTGGAGGATATCCGATGTTTAAGAGACCTACTGCCTTGGCCGGCTGTCAGGGAGCAGAGAAGATTCCCTCAAGGAAACACCTTCACCAGTGGATTCAAACGAAGATTAGGACTGGCGATGAACAGGTTTCTCCTGCTTTTAGTTCTACTTTCATTCTTTCCCAGACCTACCTTATCGAAGAGTATCTAACTGGACGGGAGTTCCTCGCTGTTGTTTGTCTTCTTCCCGACGGACACTTCGAACCCCTAGTTGTCAAGTATCTGGAGTACGGCTGGTCGAACGTGCTACACATCGAAACTGGTCGACCGGTGCCCATCTTCGTGGATTCCTTCCACAACTGCACGGAAGAATTCCCTCAATTGGCTAATTTTGTGAAGCGAGTGGTGAACGCCTTCAAGCCTCCGGCTCCTCAGGTGTTCTGCGTCCAAGGATTCCAAAGAATGCCCAAATCGGGCGATTATGTGCTTGTGGAGTTGGCACATCGTCCTGCTGGATCCAGAACCAACAGTGTTTGCTACAAATCATGTGGTAATGATGACGGAGGGGCGAATTCATAAATCTCCATTCTAGGAATCAGCCAGGAAACGGCTCTCCTCATGTCGCACATAGACCCAGCGTATCGACCAAAGGTTGACCCCTACTGGAAACGCCCCACTGAATTGGCTCTTTGGTTTCCGCAACGGAAGGGAATTTTAGTCAGCTACACTCCTCTTCCCGATAAGGAAAATGTGAAGAGCGACATAGAAGTAACACCTACTGGTCTTCAATTTAACAGAGGCTAATGAATATCTGCTTCAGGCTAAGTGGCTGAAACCGCTTGGTTCGGTGATGGACCAACCCACGGACATCAATAAACATGTCGTGATACTTACGCTCCAGAACGAAAATAGGAGTCAGCTACTTCAGGATGCCAAGTGGATCGCCGATCACTGGAGTCCGGTTTTGAAGAACATCTAATACCATGTAATGGTGATCAAATGGTCCATGCTGGAATCTTATATCTTTTTCTTCAAAATATCATAACAGCTTCCTTACACAGAAATCGAACTTCCTAGGGCCTTGATTGTCGACATTTCATCAAAGAGATCGGGTTCTTCTAGCCGATTGAATGATAATCTCCAGTTACTCAAGTCAGTGATAATGAACACAACAGAACCAGAATGGCACCCTGAATAAATATGAGCTAGCCTGCTAATAGGGAGAGACGGAATCGGGCATCTTCCTACAACTTCAAACGCGAGGAGGGCTTCACCCTGATCAGGACGCAGATCCAAGTGCTTTGCAAATCCCTTTTCATGGAAGAAGGGAAAGAATCTCACTGCTCATAGGTCGCCCATTGGCACCTAACCAGCTGAAGTCTTGAGCTCTGTGCCCTCGCCGAGATCTGATTCGCAATAATGAGCGACCAGTACAATCCATGCCATCACATGGCACAACTGAAACAAATTTTATTGGGTTAATACCAATGTAACAAAAACTACTATAAAAAGAACTAGCAACATCACTGCTTTGGAGCATTCGTAGCGGCGACTTGAGAGCGCCTACGCTTGTTGGTCACGAACTTGTTCATCTGGGAGGGCGTGAGTCCTGCTTTCTCGCCCGCCTTCTCCAGTTCCACCTTCTTCTTTTCGATCGTAGCCAACTTCTTTAGGATGGTTAGCTGGGCAGGGGTGTGGCGATGTCGAGGTCGAACTTCATGATCTCCGAGATCCAACTTCGGAGGCTTCGCATCAGGAGCAACATCGCGTGGTGGATCGTAGGTGCGGGAACGACGAGCCAGGGAGCGGGTCATGATGGTTGACATGTTGCCTGAAATTAGAGTCCCGTTAGCAGAGAAGACACACAGCTCCATACAAGAAACGAGCAATAGCGCGCAACTCAGAACAAATCTCTTAAACCACACATAACTCGCCTACATGAACTGAGGAAAGCAAGAGAACAAAAGGGTTGTCGGGGAGGAGAATGCGCAAGAAGCGAGGAACGCATTCAAGGATTTTGGCCAATTAATTCGAAAAAAGAAACAAAAGCAAGAAACGGAACGAGAACCGAACAGATTAAATACTAAATCAAGCACATGGTAGGAAAGTGACAAGCGCAAATTTAGGAATAAAATAAACACGAGAAGGTAAGAATAAGTTCTGCTAGCGCCTCCGCAGTCCACTAGCTTTTTATGCTAGCTAGAACGGTCACCACATGGGCGAACCACAGAAGGAACAACATTGAAGGACGAGGGTCTTCGTCGCACTAAAGGTTCGGGAGTTCATCCAATCTCCCAGGACAGGAAAGCGTGTTTCTAGGAAAGCGCTAGTAGGACAATGAAGTGGAAAACACGAAAGCAAGACAACAGAGTGGAGCAAAGTACTTGACCATCTCACTTAAAGCGAATAAAACAAGTTCGAATACTTCACGCGAAACGATTAGCATATCTTCTATGCTTTTAGAAGCGCTCAAAATGCGGATGATGCAATGGCATATCGAAAGAAGAATCTTCCAGCAGAAGGAAAATTAGCAAGGAAAACAACGTAGGTAAATCCAAATAATGATTCTAAAGAGGGAGAGCCGTTGGACGTTGCTCGCAGTCACGAATGCTCGCATAACACGTGAGCACACTCAAGGAATCCAAACGGAGCAAGTTTGAGCGTAAACAAAGTTGATTTGAATAAGACGACTGGAGAAGACGCAGAGTACTGGGCTGATTAAGGAGAAAAAAGAAAAACTGAATAAGGGGCGGCGGGAGTATAAGAGAAAGCACGGAAGCATGGCACATTCGGCCGATCTCTTCCAGAAGGCAAACACTGCTGATTGCCAAATTTATGAACTGCATGACGAAGTCCACGGCGAACTACAGAAGGAAAAGAAAACTGAAACGGCAAAGGAAACAATGGGGAGCGAGGAAAAGACAACATAGAAGATGTTGCGAGCAGTGAGAAAAACACGAAAATGAGGTGCCAGAAGGACTCGTGGCGCGCGAAATGATATGAAGCGAAAACTCAGGAATTTGAAATGGCGATCTCGGGCTAGCTCAAGAAAGAAAGGCTAGGCTCGAATCAATACAGGACAAGCACATCGCAGAGCTTTTGAGGGAAGCGAATGGATGCAAATAAGTTGAAGCTTACGTTTAGCACTCCACAACACCAAAACAGAATATAGAGGAGATAATGAAGGAGGAGTTCCAGGCGAAACGTAGCGTAAGCCGCGAAGAAAATCGTTTCTCGCCTGGAATGTTCGAAATTGAAGCGAGCTATGAGAAGGTCAAATCAGAAAATGAAGAGTATGATCAAAGAACTGTAACAGCGGCATAGAATCTCGAACACACAGCTTACCGTCCCAAAATAAGGTAAGAAGTGAATTGGTCAAGCCGCGTTGCGTGAAATGCTCTATATTCAAGTGTCAAGCCCGCAAGATTTTCCCGCCGTTCATTTATCACTCGCCGGAGGGTATGGAGAGATGGGCAGTACAACGGTCCACTACCCATATCTGTCAGCTACGTATGATGTCATTGAAGAACACGGACCAACAGGGAGCTCCTGTTTCAAAGGGCACACATGTTTTATAAATACAGGATACAGGACAGAAGAAACAAACAAATAATCTTCAGAGGTCAACGTTCTCGAATTCGTCGAGCGTCACCTCGGGCAGTGGACGGCGCTCGCTTGGAGGAACCTTCACCATTGGTACTCCGACAATCTGAGAAACATCGGTGCCGAGATGGTCGAACTTCAGATCAGCGGTGCCATTGTTGACCGCTTGTGGTGGGACTGCGTAGTGCAGGTCCTGATCGGGGAATCTGTAGGCTTCACCTGAAAGGGTATTTCAGTGCACCTTGAAAAGTTAAATGCGCTTTAGGGTTATGATACTGCTAAGCCAGAAGTACTTTGTCTGGCTTCCAAGTATTCCCAATCACACTAGCCAGCATAGAAGTACAAGGATTCCATACCTGTGAAATCGTCGATGTGAGCAGCGCGAGGCGGCATTCTTCCTCGATTCGTAAGATGCTTTGCCTTCTTGCCAACGAATTTCAACAGTTTTCTAAACAATAGCCGGTATAGAAGCAGATTAGGTGCTCTTTAACGAAAAGAGGTCGCGGAAAACCATAAGCTATACCGGCCGGTTACCTTCCCGCAAACTCGAAGTCGCTCATTCCATCTCCATAGAGTCCGGTGATTCCCTTGCTTTCTCGCGTGATGACCTTCTTTTTGTTCTTGGAGATGCAGTAAATCGTCATCTATTGTGCACACATATATAACCCTTCCACGCAAAACAGTTACGTACCACCAGAAGGAAGACGACGAGAATAGCCAGTCCCACGAGAAGAATCCAAAACAGCCACGGGTTGCTCTCTGAAACGTACAATCAGTGACCAATTTAAACGACGAAACTAACCAAAGATGTTCTCGAGGTTAAGGCTTCTATACTGTTCGATGGTTCCGTTCAGATTCCCAATCAAAGCGTATGGGATCAAGTAGGAGAAGTTGCCCAATTTCTCTTCTTCTTCCATGACAGATGGCGGATACACCCCCGACGTGCGGAAAAAGAAGTATTGACGGAGGGGTCGCCTTGGCAACAGGGCACTCTACGCATTTCCCCCTTGCTTTTGCATTAAAGGTCAACACTTTGCTTCCCGGATCTTTAATCCAAGGGAAGGTGTGTTTTCAAATCGCATCTCTTTGTATTCTTAGGAACAGACTAGTGTAGGAGGAGTGTAGGAGATAGGTCCGTAGAAGTAAGTCCTGCTTTGCAAACTGGTGCTCTATGTATACCTAAAGTCTAGAATTCAAGAACCTAATATTAAGACGTAAGAAGATACGAATTTATTAGAATAAATGCGCTTTATGGTGGCGATCGGAGTCCATTGATGCCCGTACTTCCATTTCTTATCAGGAGCGGCTCGCTTTGCGACAACAATGATGCCAATATGTAGATGAACCATCCAAGTCCACAAGGGCGCCAGGAGCGGTTCGCTTTACGGTAAAAGCCACGGTCTCGATCAGAGACTGTCGGCGGTTACACCCATCCCATGGTAGTCGTTTACATTCCGAAGCTTCTTTTCCAGTTCTTGCTTGGTCATGTTTTGTTTTTGAACATATTCCAGTGGGAAAATGTGGCGGCGAAATAAAACAACAATGGGAGCAATCGTGCTGCGTTCCATCTGATTCATGAATGTTTCCGTCGAACGAAAAAAAGAAAAGGATACGGTCGCCTTCGACCCGCCGACCTCTGGATTGCTGGACCGCCGGCGATACCATTGCGCCACATTGTCTTTATAGGGCAAAGAAGACAATAAATTAATGATCAGCCTTGAAGCAAAAAAAACACTGAACTGTCAGATGCCACGTCGCTTCCGATTATCGCCGCCGCCGGTGGCCTGCCCGCCTTTGTCCGCTCCAGTCACTTCAGTGGGCGCGAGGCACGCGGCGACCATCGATCGCCTGTGTTCGCGTTCTCGTCACGAGCGGCCTGACTCTCGCCGTTGGAGTCTCCGTCGCTGGCTGTGATACTCTCAGCTGATCCGAGCCTCAACTCCGAAGGCGAGAAAACATCGCGCCCTGATGTCAGCCTCGACCTCTGGCTCCTCGGGGTGCTTCGAGCAGCAGAAGATCGTTAATCTCAACGTCGGAGGGCAGAGGTTCTCTACTTCGAGGCAAACGCTCACTTCCGTTCCCGACACATTCTTCACGAGGTAAATAACCGATAAATACAAATATTCTATCGAGGCTCTGACTCCTCACAATTATTCATAAGGGAGGTCCTAATAATGCACCTGTTTCAGTCTCCTCAGCGGCCGGATCCCTCTGGTGAAGGACGAAACGGGCGCCGTGAGTCACTTCCTTCCCTCTAATGCATCCATTTCCGCTCGTTTAGATCTTTATAGACAGAGATCCGCTCCTCTTCAGACTCATCTTGAACTACCTCCGCACCAAACAAGTGGACGTCAGCGCGGTCAGCATCAAAGCTCTCAGTCATGAAGCCCAGTTCTACGGAATATCGCCTCTAGTCAAGCGGCTGACGCTGTGTGAGGAACTCGACCAATGTGCGTGCGGGGACGTGCTGTTCCACGGCTACTTGCCCCCACCTTCGACGCCACTCACTGACGGTAGGTCAGGCTTCCATTGCTATGCAAATCCAGTTCCATCACAGACGCGTCAACTCCACGAAAACCGGCGCCGTCGTCCATGGGCGCTGAGCTGTCATCTGCCTTTGAGCCGACCACGTCGAAGGCCTCCGGGAATCCAAACAAGAAGAAGTACAAGGTCTGAGTGGTCTGAATGAGGAGGTCATGAAGGAAATTTTAGGGTGCGAAGAAATCATACAATGAATCCGACGACTCCTGGAAAGGCAATGCTTCTGGCAGCAGTCAGCGGAGGGAGCAGGTCCACAGGCACACGAAGAAAGGATCTCACGACTTTTCGAGATTCGTGAGACTGTTCCATTGAGCGTTAGCTTCACCGATGGGTTTTAGGCTAAGGCTGATTTGCTGAAGGATAGGCTCCACGACAAGGCGGCAGACCTCCTCAGGGTGCGTGTAATTCGTGCCCATCACAACTCAATTGCTGTTGGATATTACAACTTTGTCTGTTGCTATAGGTAAGTATTGTACTTCCAAACAAGACTTATAATGACCATACTCAGAATGAAAGACAGCGTAGGATGGCAGCTGATGTATACTTCGCCTCGGATGGAAGCGCCTATAAGCCACATCGCCCTGAATACGAAGTTCGGAGCGCAGAATTCGGAGAAGATGCTCGCGGTGGCGCTCGTGAATCACGAGATTCACTTATGGAGCATGGTGGATCAACCTGGGGTTCTTCAACCGGGCGTCATTCCTCTGGTGGGCGCTCCTCCGCTTCTCGATGCCTCTGGTTCTGGAAATACTGTCGGCACGAAGATGGGTGAGTGAAAAACGACATATACAACCAATTCAGAATCCCTTTAACAGAAGCGATTACTCCCATAATACCGTAATCGTTTAGGCACATTTTCGATGTCAGTCACCATCGACAAACTCTTCTTCATCGGGACTCAATTGGTGGCCCTCAGCAAAACGGGAAAAGTCGGTGTTTGGCATTCGATGACCCACAACTGGCAAGTCCAAGGTAGAGGCGTTCCTTACTTCTAAATAAGTTACAAGTGACTTCCTAGATGTCGTGTCCATTTCGTGTTATGACACTGCGGGCTCAGTGTTGCTCCTCGGCTGCACAAACGGATCCATCTACTACATCGACATGCAGAAGTTCCCGCTTCGTATGAAGGACAATGACCTTCTCATCACGGAGCTCTACAGTGACCCAAACAACGACGTCATCACCGCAATCAGTGTCTACTTGACTCCCAAAACAAGTAAGAAGAGTAAGAAAAGCTTTCCCTTTCTTTTCTAGGCTTTGCACATATCCCCTTCTCACGCGCTGCATTTTAGACCTCTGCGGCAATTGGATCGAAATCGCTTATGGAACAAGTAGTGGCTGCGTCCGTGTCATCGTCCAGCACCCGGAGACTGTGGGTCATGGCCCTCAGCTGTTTCAAACCTACACTGTACATACGTCTCCAATCACGAGGGTCGCCCTGACTACAAATCATCTTATCAGTGGTAAGTCATATGGATGTGAATCCGTCGACCTTCCGTTGTTGTGCTTTTAGTGTGCAGCGAATATAACCATGTTAGGTCATGGGGGGTCACGAGGTTCCGCGGAATGATAAGCACCCAGCCTGGAAGCACTTCATTGGCCAGCTATAAGGTGCTCAGCCTCGATTCTACGGACGACTCCTCATCGGATGAGAGCACAGATTACGGTAAGCGGGCTTCTAGTTTGATGAAAATCATGGCTTTTCAAACCTTCTGCTATTTCTTCAAACGATGTAATATCGCTAAATCCATAAAGTACCTTCTCTTACTGTAGCGCATACTTATAGGACCCTTCGGAGACCAAGACGGTGAACAACTGTTTGTGCAGAGGATAGTGCCCGATACGAAAGTCCTGTACGTCCGGCTCGCATCCAGTGGAGATCGCCTTGCCACGATCAAATCTGTCGACAATTCATCGATAACTGCATTCCTCATCCACGAGTGCGAGGGTTCCAACAGAATGGGGTCCCGGCCGAGGCGTTTCCTGCTCACTGGATCCATCAACGGTGGAATCCAGATGTGGGATCTGACAACCGCTATCGACCAATACAACAGCCGTGTCAACTTTTCCCAAAACATCCTGACCGCAGCCATCGGTCAGCCCAGTGCCTCGGATAAAGGCGCTTCAGGTGCCACTCCAGCACCACCCGCTGGATCCCTTATGAGCTCGAACAACATATCCACAATCCTGGCGCAGAGATCGCTCGCCTCAGTGCTTCAGGGGCCTACACCCGAAGAACTACTGCAGCTGATCGACGAATGCGAAATCTGCTGCAACAGTGGAGACCCTTCCCCAAGCTCCTCGACGAGCCATCTTCCCGGTCTTGACCATTATTTGCACCACAGAGCATATTAATTTATTTGTAGTTGTAGCAAATATATGAATGGACAGGGATGGGGATTATCTCAAGTTACAGATCATGTTATCCTTTACGAACAATCATGTCAGGGGAAGATGCCGGACAGTCGTGGGCTGGTGGTGTTGTCGGGTGGTTCGTGTGGTTTCGGGTCAAGTCGCCCGAATATTTCAGTTGGTAGGTCGTCCAGTGGTGATGACCGAGTTGAGCTTCAAGTTAGGACTTGTCGTACATGAAAATGTCGTTTCTCAATGGCTCCTTTAATAACACGACGTTTGAGAAATATTCCTCGAATACCCGAGCAATTCAATTCCAACGAAGCTTGGCATACTTGGCATTCTTTGGTATGAATGCACAGAACCTGGACTTAAACAAGCCAGGCAAGACGCTTGTCCGTTGGGAAGAGCTTCGCATGCGTTGGTGAGACGCCAAGAGCATCTGTCATGGTCGCCGGGATTCCCATTGCCATAAATCGAATTCTTCCCATGAAGCAAAGGGCGGATCGTGTTAGGACCACTGCCAAGCTCTGTCTGGTGCGTCCGTGGCCTACTCCTGGTCGCCTACTTCATGATCTACATACTCTAGGCCCTTCAGTTTTGTTATTTGCCGTGCTTCGAGTTCTTTGTTCCCGTCGCCTACTCATCACCAGTTTGTGGTCTACGCCTTTCGGCTCCATTATTTGCCGTGTTTCCACTTGTTACTCGAACTGCTCTCATTGCACCCAATGTGCTTTCAGGTTCAGAATGGACGCGCTCATTGAACGAAAGGAGGTCGCCGCCAGGGTTGCCGAAATCCGCGATCCGTCCACTCGTTGCAAGGCTATCCGATATCTCGTGTAAGTTTCCAGATTCTGTTGGTTTGTCTTGATTTCGTCCATTTCAGGGAGATTAAGGACAGCTGCCCCTACCTCGCTGAACTTCTCGCCGAGACTACGGGAGTTATCGAGTCGCTCTTCCAGGAGTTGGCCACCCTGTACCCCCATCTCGAACCTCATTCCTTGACGGCGCAGATGTCGGGTTCTGCGTGCAACACGCTGGCCTTGCTCCAGGTAATCGCTGCCGACAAGATTACGCGTCCCCTCTTCATCAAACGTATGATTTCTTCCTCGTTTTTGCTTATGCTCTTTATTTCCCTTAGATGACTACTCGCTCTTCATCCTGCCCTTCTTATACTACGTGGACACATCGTGGACGTTTGAACATTTGCGGCTAGCATCTCTTGGTGTTCTTGGATCGCTGCTGAAGGATGAGGATAATGATGAAGTAAGTGAAGTGAAAGTCTAATCATCGTTTATTCCCCCTATTTAGGTTGTGATCCATTTGATCGGAACTCCCATTATTCCCCTCTGCCTCCAGATCATGGAACGGGACGTCACCATCATCATGTCACTGGCCACCTTCGTCCTCCAGAAGATCCTTGCCTCCCCTACCGGCCTGCTCCATTGCTGCGCTTCTCCGGAACGGATCACCAACGTGCTCCACGTGCTTAACCTTGTCGTCACCCATCTAACTGTGCACCCCTGCGCCCGCCTGCTGAAGCTCGTCATGCGATGCTACATCTCAATGACCAGAAACGGTCACGCGTTCGACCTTCTCAAGCACACGCTTCCACAGGCGCTCCGGGATAACACCTTCGACAGGATCACCGGCGGGTCGATCACTGCCGATCGTGACTGGCAAGTTCTGCACCGAATCTTGAGCAAAGATGAGGACCACGTGAAGACGGACACGGAAGCCTCGACCAGCATGTAAATAGTTGTTGATTTTGATGTGTATCCAGATTGTTAATTTGTTTTCCTTTTCTACTCACTTGAGCCGTATATGACCCGTGTAGATAAATTGTTGCAATGTGAATTATTCGTCCCTAGAAGGCCCTTTGCAGTGTAATACTATTGGACGTCACTATCCGTTTAGGCACCCTAACAGACGCCTCGAGTCTAGACCTTATTGCACAGTCTTATTTACTGTCCTTTGTCTAAACCTCGTCACCCCATGCAACTATACTAACTCCATGTCCCAAATGCCCACCGTATCCTTGTCCTCTACATCCCACTATAGGCTCCTACGATGGCAATGGTTCGCGAATCCGTGGTGGAGCCTTGTTCCAGATGCCCACCGTATCCCCCACCCCTCCTCATCCTAAGTCCATGATGGTCTATGTTACACAAATCCACTTTCAATTCGCCAGACGGGAGCGATGTCTAGAGTGGGAACAATGAGAAGAGTTGACGTAAGTTCATTGGCATAACAACATTTTTAACAAATTACCTACACTTCCTAGGCGGTAATCTCCTTGATCATATCCTCGTAGTCCTTTGTCAGCTGATCCTTGCGATCGTGGATCTTGTGCTCCCAGACGCCACCGTGGACGGTATTCATATGTCTCTAAACATTAAACGGTTACCGATAGTTGTTAAATGCTGCACATACCAGGAGCGTATCCTTTCTGTGGCATTCAAACGTGCAATAGATGAAATCGCATTTGAAGCGATACACCTGTAAGAAATCTGTAAATCCTGGAAACTTACAATGACGTACGTACCTGCTTGTCCTTCGCCAGATGCATGTAGATGTGTTGCTGCCAACTCTTCTGGGGCATCTCTTTGTTACAGGGCTTGCACACCCGTTCGACCTTCATTTCTGCTATTTCGTTCTCTGAAATTTAGGAACGTGAAGGTCGCTCAGCAATAGGACAGAAGTTGCGGGGCGCAAGATTTTTAAGATGGTTCTATGCTGAATTCTGCCATCGACCCACACTATATAAGATGGAACATTCGGGAGAGATCGAAGGCAAACCAAGGCAGCGAGACTGACAGCTTCAGGCAAACCGAGAACACTACTTTCGAAGTAGTATCGAACGCAAAGCAGTAGAAGCATAAAAGGCATAAAATGCGGCGGAATCCACACATGCAGAGACATTTCTCGATCGCTCATTGGTTAGTCAAACAGGCGATCCTTAAAAACCGTATCCAAAGTGTAATTGCAAGACGCGAAAATTTGAGTAAGTCATGCTCCTCATAAGTTCGATCCCCCTTGGCGATATTGGGATTGCGGTGTTCATCTCGTGAACGTCCTGGAATATTTAGACCTCTGACACACATAGGTTACTGTGGAACGTCTCACGGGATCTTCTTAGCAACCAATAACAAACAATACTGAAATCATTGATCTCACTCAACAAAACCACTGCTATGACTAATTATTTTGCGCCAAGCTTCATCTACATATGCGGAGTTGGCTCTACCGTCCTCGTTGGCGATCTAGTGTTCGTTGTAGTCGTGTCACTTGGATGGGTTGTGGTGTACCTGCGTCTCCTCCATGCTTCCGAAAGCAGAAGTTTTGCGGAATTTCGGACGGATCGGTTCAGAGTTAGGTAGATAATGCCGTTTAGACCTGTACAGTCAACAGGGTAGGGATTAGGCAAGGTTGCATGTACCTACCGTGGAGCAATCCCCATGCAATTTGAATCACTGTACCGTAGAATATCCAGTTTTTTATCGGATTCCCGTTCCAGTCGGTAAGGACGTATGAGATTACGGAGATGTCCGTGATAATCGCCATTATGACTACTTGGATAGAGACCTAATGCCAATAAGTTGAATATTCGGAAGGCTAACTTACATTTCGCTCCATCGCTGACATCGAAGGGTGTGATGACTGAGAAGCTTCCTTCCTAATGTAGGCGACTATTATGAAACTGTTCAGGGAGATGAATATGCATTTTCCGATGTTATTGTAGTAGATAATGGGGTTCACGACCGGCTGGAACGACATTGATTAGCTGATCGCGTGACGTGCTACTGTTACCTTTCCATTCCTGAGGACCATGATGGACGACTTGGATTCGTGGTAATTGAGGAAATAGAGGGGATCCGATGCTGAGAATTGGAGGACGAGAGCATAGAATACTATCCCAATCAGCCAGAATGTTAACCGATATCCATCAAACAACTTCTTGGAGAGCTCCTTGTTCATGATTTGAAGGGCCCTGTTCAGGGCTAACGTTACGGTAGCTGCAGTGTAAGCGTACCAGAATACTGAAATCACGATTGAGTTATCACTTTCCCATGACTACGATTCATTTCCAGTCGCTTTTGGCTACTTCCCGCATTACTCCAAAGCCCTAATCATGCTAATTATTTCGCTCGAAAAATTCGCGGGTTAATACTCGGAAATGGCCTTCATCTCTGGCGACCACCTACTTAGTCCTTGATTAATGACGTTCTCCATGGCATAAACACTTTCAGTGCAGACGAGCTTTTCTATAGCGGCCTCGACTCCGCTAACTCCTAGAGCGTAGGAGAGGTTGACCATGTCCAAGACGCAGATTACGATCATGATGCAGTGACAGGAGTTGTTCATTGCTCGGTAATGTCCGAATCTGAAAGCTCTCAATTTACTTGCATTTCCCTTCAGTGCAAATTTGAAAGCAGCTTTGAGTAAGGGACTAAAAGAACTTACATAAGACTAAAGAACACGACGATTTGAGGGATCATGAAAGCTGCGTACATAACCAAGAGTACAACCCCAACTACAGCACCTTGGTTTTCGTAGTAATCCTTTTGAATGTGGACAGCGAGAGTAGCACATGACCAAGCGGTGTCCATGGCTGCTTCTAAAAGCGGTCTTTGCACGAGCTTACGAACGCACAACGCCCAAATGCAATCACCACCCTCCCATTAGCGTGTGGGATTAAGAATTCCGCCTCTACGCTGCTTTCCAAAACCATTGATGGCGACACACGCGTTATTGCAACACCAATTTAATTAGAGACCAAAGTTATGAAAACCCATGACTCGATGGAGGACGAAATGGACCTTGTAGAACAGTCACCTTATGGTATTTGACCACTCAAAGCAGCTGTGTTTTCCACGCTGTTTTTCACGCTGCTACCTCCGACGTATCCACCAGAAGCACCTGCTGCAAAGTTATTGTTTTTAAGAGGCGCACGTAATTTACGGAAATACTCCTATTTTTATTTTTTTAAGCGGAAGTATCTTTGCTCCATATTCGGTATTTATATATATAAGTATTTCCCCCTACTTCCCTTCTGACACTTCAGCTGCTCCTTGGCAAGTGCCCAGGAATATGCAGAAGAACACGTCACCACTTTTGCCCACCATTCGCCGAAGCAATAAACGGCTAATAGTATTTGTTGCCCAGCGTCGTGCACATACGTCCACGAGAACTACCAATCTCTCTTTTTAATTAATTCTGCAAACGGAAAAGATTTGTTTTTCGCGGGAGGGAAGATATCACGTGGAGGGGCGTCAAGTGGCATGGCTAAAACATGCTACGGTTATGGACCTAAGATTATAAGACAGAACCACGAGGAGAACAATACAGAGATATGTGGAAATGTGCCAATATGTACTTAAATTGCAGAGCCATTTTTCATTGTCGCGCAGACGCTTAACAAATAATAAGCTGCTTGTTCTTAGTTGCCATTAAATGAGTTTTATTTGTTACGAACATCAGTCCCACAGGGCAATTTAACGATCGAGGAATCCACGACAAACCTTAGGCGCCCTTAGGTTTTGTTCCACCATGTACTTTGTATCCTTGCATTGTGAACCGTTACAAATCACGCCCAGATCGGAATTACGCGTCTTTCCTGCTAGCCAACCATCCAAATGCTATCGGACAGGAAAACAAACTCATCGAAAAGTAAAACTTCACTTATTAACTACACATATTTGAAGAATGCGGGTCGGCAAAGAACTTGCACGAATAACTGTAATTGAGATCGGTAATTAACTATAACTAAGGTCGGAAAATTTCCTTTTGTTCCTATTTTAAAGAAGAAAAGCTCCTATTTTGAACAACCTTGAAAGTGGACCTGCCATTACGTTCATTTGAGGGTACTCGCTTCCGACATTACAAACAATGAGTATGATCATGTCGAGCCTTTCCCACAGCATACATCATGCGCTTCTTCATTACAAATTAATTATATTCAAGAGTAAACATCCCTCTTCCTGGACTGACACACAGTTGCACTTGTTTATTGCTTCATCGCGCCGTCTGCTCCCAGTGCTGTGACTCACTGGATTCGCCTTATCACGGGGCGTTTATGGTGCTCGCCGCGTTATCTGTTTGCCCTGGGCGCACGCATTTCGGCTTTTTCATTCGATTCCGATCTCAGCGGTGGTCACTCGAGCATGAGCGACAACCACGCGTTTGCTGAAGAAAAAGACGACGTCGAGGCGGAAAGAGCGCATTTCGTAAGTTAGTTTAGTGCATTAAAGTGCACAGAACATTTAGTACCTGGATAAAGATGAGTCGAGTTCTTCTCAGCTGCAGACCTCTTCTGAGCACGAGGCAAAAGTGGCTTCTCCTCAAGATGGACTTCCTCCCAGAGCGCACTCATTGACTTCTGCTTCGTCTCCAGCAATTGTAGGCTATGCAGTTAGAGCTTCGGTGAGTTTAATGTAGTTAATGTTCGCAATAAGTTTTTTATAGAGTTTAAAAGCAAAATAGGACAAAACTAATTTAGTTAACTAAGGCATTCGCTGAGGCCATCATATGTTTGAAGTCTGCAGTACTGTAACAGGAGTGACATTACCCTTTAATGGGTTCCCACTAAAATTTCCTCCTTCAAAGGGTTCAAATTATTTACTGGTCATTTTCACGGCTGTTAGGAATGCTAATGGTCATTAAATAAAATCAATTAATGCAGGAGTGATATTTGACCTTTAGGCGGTAGTTAACCACCGAAGTAGTTGAGCCCTTTCGTTAATCATCAGTACTCCACTAATGCCAAGAAATTTGTCGCACATTTTGGGGCAATTCATGTTTCAGTTCCAGAAAAACATAATGAAACGCGCAAAGAACAAAGTGTCGACTGCAGTCAGCATTCCCCAGGTACATTATCATGTCCCAAGTGGCTTACATATCTCCAAATTTAGGACGACAGTACCCAGACACACACTCAGTCTTCTCAAGTGAACGTCAACGGCAGCCGCAGGAGCTCCATCTTCCAAACACTTCGCGAGCGAATCATGCACCAGCCAGTGACTGACTTCGGAGTTGGGGATGCAAAGGATCCAGCGACGGAAGAGGTCACCTCTTCTAGCTGTTGCTGTTCGTCTTGGACGAAATTCGTGGACACCATGGGAAACCGACAGACGACGTTCTGCAAGAAGCTCAGAAAGTTACGGCCGTGTTTGATAGACGTGGGTTAATCTTCTAGAGAGACTAGCGACGGCTTATATTACAGGCGAAACTGGCGATGATCAAGTTTGGTGCTGAACTGGAAAGAGAGTTGAGACCTGGACCTGACAATGTCTGTAACAAGATCGTCGAAGCCATCAACGAAATCAACACTATCATCTGTAAGGTTTAAAATTCGAGGTTTAGAGGAGAAGACCTAAAAGATCAAAATGCGTCGGCCTATGTTAAACATGAAACTAATTAAAAGAGCATGGCCTAACAGAGACGTCCAAATAAGGCAAATTGACTTGAGTATATTCTATCAGATTATAGAAAACTCCGAATTTTAGAAATTTATTCAGTCATACAGAAAAATAATACTTCCATATAGCTGTTAGCAAGAAGTCAAACACTTTTAATTGCCCATAATGTCAACCTGTGCGCCGGATATGTTTGAAAATGTGGCCTTATTTAGTTCACAGGACAATAAATATGTCGCCTAGAGAAATGAAAAGCCTACAAGTTGTATCCTAGGCGACTCCTCGTTGAACATTCCCCCAGAAGACAGTGGTAACATGCGTCGTCTAACAGACGAGCTCGCAGTCCTTCTCCGCGTCTGCACAGAAGTCTACGACCACTGGCAGCTGATCCAGGGCATCCAGAACAGGCCACTCACACAGTCCACTGCTAACATGGCGCCTCTTAACGTGGAGACGAAAGAAGGCATTGACGCGATCGAGAAGATTGACAAGGTTGTAAGTGTCGGCTCGTAGCCCGATTGTTTAACGCTACGTTTGCCTCTGCAGCATTCATTGAAGGAGCGCATCGCGAGAAACGTCCACTTGATCGAGCTTCAGCTGGTTTTCATCGACAAGAAGTGCGAGCGGCGCTGGTGGTTGAAGGATCTGATTAGGGTGATGCAGGTACGTGGTGGGAAAAATGTTTCTCCACTGGTTGAGAAATTTATAATTCTCCGTTTGCAGGCGGTGATGAAACTCGTCGTCTTCATAAGCGCCTCCATCTCAGTAGCCTACCACATGGACCAAGCCTACCCGATAGCCACCCTGGTCCTGACAATCGCACAAGGAGTGCTCGACATGTTCGACCAGCTGTTTGTACAAAGATTCGACCCCAAAGACATCAATTTGCAGTCGTCGGCAAGAACCGGAACAAAGCCAGTGCCTACGTGACCATTGCCTTTTGTCGCTCACAGTAAAGGGATCATAGAATTGCACAACAACATTTCCGCTTGTTCATCTCATCCTTCCGGGCTTGCCTCTTCCACTCGAGCTCCTCCTTGCTGCAGTAGCGGTTCTCCGGCGTTGATTGCCTGATGTCCTCTTCCGGATGGGGGTGAGAGGCAAGCTGAAATGGGACAGGCTTATAATCGTCAACCTCGTTAGGGAAGGTCACCTCGTAGTTGGGAGTCGTGATGTAGTCGCGCAGCTTAGCTACTTCCTGCTTCGCTTCGAGCGAAGGTCCTGAAACCTCATTTTCCATTGACAAATCAAGAAGCGATACCTTTCGGGGGCAGATCCATGGAGCCGCTATACGAGCCGAGCGTTCAGTGGGACGTATAAAGTGGAAATCGGATCGCCACCATGGAGATCCGCGTTAATATTCAAATATCAGTGGGATTAAATAGTCAACCGTTCACTCGGTCGTTTTTCAAAAAAACTTATATGACACGACTAAATGGTAAAGCATCTTGTGATCATATTTCTCGCCTGATGTCGGATAAAGTGTCGTCCGTCGTGTCGGACGAGTTTTCTGAAGTACCTTTTAGACGCTGGATTCGTCGTATCCTTGATTTCGTTTTGGGGTTGGCGAACTTCAGTAAATCAATAAAACTTCAGTGTGAACGAAAGGGTGAACCTGTATATGTGACGGTGTATCCTGACCGACCTTATCTGATAATTCGCCTTTATTCGTACCGTATCGGCATGAAAACTCAGATCGATTACTGTAAAGCCATATCGGTTTGTTACAACAGAGCCTCTAAATTGAAGCAATTCTACGTGTTAGTGTGAGATGTTCATGTGAGTACGAAATGTTCACACATGATGTTGCATCACTGCATAACAACAGCATAGAGCGTCCGTTCTTCACAATTCCTGCTCCGGCCATTTCCCAACTCATCTGAGTAAGCAAAATGGACAATTTGCATGCTGGAGGAGAAAACCCACCAAGCCAGGGTTGTTCAGAAGAAGGTATGCAAATTAAACGTAGGTACGATGAAATACAACCGGCATCCCACGACAAACGGAAGTTTCGCGGCCTTGAACTCGCTAACGGCCTCAAGGTACTGCTGGTCAGCGACAAGAACGCAAAATCGTTTGCGGCTTCAATGGCGGTGAATGTTGGAAGCTCTGCAAACCCTGAAGATTTGCCCGGCTTGGCTCATTTCTGCGAGCATATGCTCTTCTTGGGTTCAAAGAAATACCCAGAAGAAAGGGGATTGAAGGCGTTTATCTCTCCTTACGGTGGGTACTATAACGGCTGCACAAGTGCTTATCGGACTATTTATACGTTTTCAACAACGCCAGATACTTTTGAAGTACGTATTGAAATATGTAAAACAATAATGGCATACCAGTGATTTAGGAGGCACTGGACAGATTGATCCACTTCTTCATCAATCCACTATGCTCCCAGGATGCGATGGACAGAGAAGTCAATGCAGTGGACTCTGAGTTCAGGGACGACCAGAACAGCGACGACGAGCGAACGCAGCGCCTTATATGTATACTTTCCCGCCCAGGTCACCACGTAGCTAAGTTCAGCGCTGGAAACAGGCAAACGCTAAAGGAGATCCCCGACGCGAAAGGCATTAATGTTCGCGGGGAAATGCTAAAGTTCTTCGAGAAATATTACTGTTCCAATGGGTATGATTTTATTACTTTTTTTAGCGGCGGAATGTTTGCGCAATCGTCAAGCGATCTAACTAAATTTAAGAAATTTAATGCGAAACATCCAAAAACTTAGATGTGCACATAAGGCGAACGTCGGTTCATGGATGTCCAGTTGGAACCAATCTTCTTGATAACCTCGTCTCATCGCATGCGCGGTCTTCCAAGTGGTCTCTCTGCCCTCGGTAGTTGTTTTTAGGGTTTTACACTTAGAATGTCCACCATTTAAGGAACTTAAAAAACCTTTAATTAAAATTGAAAAATTAAATTAATGAAATATTAAAATTAAACTAAAATTGGAGAATTTTTACTAAACCGAGCTCTTCAGAATGTCCCTGTGTTTGATTGGAAAGTCTTTGAACGAATTGGAGCACTTGGTGATGAAGCTTCCTCTCAATGAAATTCCCAGGCAAGCGGAAGAGCCGATTGCATGGGAGAGCGAAATCCAGTACGGACCTGAACAACTAGCGACTCGCGTTGATGCTGTTCCAGTAGCAGACGTAAGAAGATTGCGTGTCATGTTCATACTACAGAATTGTTCTTACTCACACGCCACAGATCCTGCCGAGTATTTCGGTAAGTCCTTCTTTCTGGGCGTCATGCGGGCTCGTGAAAGTGAAAAACCATTATTCAAAAAGCGAAAATTCGTTTGTACAGTTGCATCATGTTTCAGTGAATATTATGGGAGCACAAGGAAAAGGGTCGCTTGCCTACGAGCTCAAGCAAAGGCGATGGTCCAGAAGAGTAGCGTGCGGTCTTCATAAAACAGAGTTATTAGCTCTGGAAATTGACCTTACCGAATATGGTCTACAAAATATGGACGATATTCTAGTGCTGTTGTTTCAAACAATAGGCCTGCTGAAGAGAACTGACCCTCAGAAGTGGTTCCACGAGAAGTGCCTGAAAAGCAACTCCTTTAAGAAGCCATCACAATACTACAAATGCAAGAAGCTCGCCGAAGCGCTTAGCGAACTCTCCTTTGACGAAATAGTCCAACCTGCGGGCACAACATTCGAGCCGGAGCTTATAAAAACCATAATCGACCAGCTCACTCCAGCGAACATGATCTACATCGTGCAAACAAGAGAAAATGCAAAGCTTGAAAATTTGGAAACGGAGGACCCTTATGGCGTCCAATACAAGAGGACAAAGATGTCGAAGGAGTTGATTGTGACGTTGGAGGAGGCTCTGGAGACGCCAAACGACGCATTTTGTATTCCTGAAGTACCAGAGAACGTTCCAGCCGTAGAAGATGGTGTTAACACGTAAGCTACCGTGATGGGTCCTAATTAGCCAGAACTTCAGGGACGTAGAAACCAGCAACAAAGTTGAACTGGTAGAAGAGAGCGAATTTGTTCGTATCTGGCTGAGGAAAGTTCCCCGAGCAACACAAGTTGAGATGCACGCTTTTGTCTCTCTTCCAGAAGTGGGCACCTCTGCCTTAGCACAGTTAATGAGCCAGATAATGATCAGCAGTTTGAAGGTATGTCTTTATTCCTTTTTACAAAACGATGACGATTGAAATTGGTTTTCAGGACGATTACTGTAATTTTGCCGTAGCCGACATTACGGAGCATCCTGACGGCATTGAACTGTACTCGGCTCGCCCATATGAACATTTTATCACCGACCTCGTCGCCACCCTAACTTCGCTGATGACCTACAAACCCGGAAAAGAAACTTTTGATGTGATTAAAAGCGAGATTACTGCTTCATTAAGAAACTTCGCGACTCTTCAGCCCTGTGAACAAGGTTCACAGTTCTTGAGGTACATGCTGGATATGGAACGGTGGACAAACGCCGAACTGCTGGAAGCTTCTCGGAATGTAACATTTGAAATGCTGCAGGAGTTTATTCCTCGCATGTGGAGTTCCTTCCACGTGGAGATATTGATCTGCGGAGACCGCCACAGCTTACAAGGACGATGCTTCAAGGAAATGCTCAGTTCCATTGAAAAATGGTCTTCTAACCCTAAACCTATTGGTGATGTTGGAAACCGGTTCCGAAACGTTAAGATTCCACAGGGTGATGCTCTCATCTACGAACACGAACAGTGGACACATTCCAACGACTGTGCCGACATCTTCCTGAAGACAGGAGAACGAGAAGTTCAGGGCGACGTACTACTGGATCGTCTGGTCAAGCTGATATCTGAACCGTGCTTCAGCACCCTACGTACAAAAGAACAACTTGGCTATGGTGTGCATACAAATCGGGCGGTGACAGGATTAGTCCAGGGACTTCAGATCACGGTACAAGGAGGCCATGAGCCCCAGTACACCGAAGAACGAATCGAAGCGTTTTTGACCGAGTTCAGGGTTAGTTGCTCCGTAAGTATCACCCAAGATCCCGCCTTATTTTAGAACACACTTTATGATATGACCGATGAGGAGTTTAAGAAGACTAAACCAGCTGTTCGCTCTGATTCTTCCTTTGAACCAGACGGCGAAAATTGTTTTTACTGGAACGAAATACGACATAGAAGCTATCGTTTTGATAAAAGTAGGAAAGTAATTGATATTTTAGTGATTTCTTTATTTTAGGTGGTGAACGGGACACTGTGATGATGAGGGTGAGCAAAGATGACCTGCTGGCCTTTTACGATCGGAAGATCATGCCCCGATCTAAGGAACGCCAGAAAATATGTGTAAGGGTCAAGTCCATGCCGGAGAAGAAGGACGATTGTTCGAATGACGGTCCATCGGACATTGTTCAAATCCAAAACATTGAGCAGATCAAAGACACGTTGCTGGAATATACGGAGCGGATACCGGTGGACATCTCCAAGTTCAGATGCCCCTTGTCTTCTAGTTCAACCCTCTGTCGCCAATCGGCCAGCTGGAAAAGGTGGATCTTCCCTGATGCCGTAATTAAAATGTGCTTGGCTCTGTGCACTATGCTGTCATTAGCAAATTTGTTTGAAGACGCACTACACCCCACTACTGTCCTTGCTCTTGAAAATATGACGTTTTACAAGAACATAATAAAGAACAGTTGATAAATAGAGTATGCGACAGAAGGGTGTCCACGCTTACATGAACGCTTTTGCGCATTCATTTCTCGTCAACACAACCTGTCTATTAAGTCGACATTCGGCCAGCCGCGTTTCCATTTCTCTGCTCGTCTCCCTCCTCCCAGACCGCTGTCGCCAAGCAGTCGAAACTGGAAGGGTTTCATAAAAGAGCAGCGCATCGCAGCCACTTCGACAGGTCCGGAGCGAACGGGTTACTAGTGCCCAATGTCCCGTTGGCATCACCTTGACCTTCTTCTTTTGCATTTCCTTCCATTGAATTGGCGACTTCTGTTGGCGTACTTTTTATCTTTACCTGACATCATCCAATGTAGTAAGCAGAAACCACTACTGTCCGAAATAAAGGGATCACAGAATTGCACAACAACATTTCCGCTTGTTCATCTCATCCTTCCGGGCTTGCCTCTTCCACTCGAGCTCCTCCTTGCTGCAGTAGCGGTTCTCCGGCGTTGATTGCCTGATGTCCTCTTCCGCTTGGGGGTGAGAGGCAAGCTGAAATGGGACAGGCTTAGAATCGTCATCCTCGTTAGGGTAGGTCACCTCGTAGTTGGGAGTCGTGATGTAGTCGCGCAGCTTAGCTACTTCCTGCTTCGCTTCGAGCGAAGGTCCTGAAACCTCAATTCCCACCGACCAATCATGAAGCGATACCTTTCGGGGGCAGATCCATGGAGCCGCTATACGAGCCGAGCGTTCAATTGGACTAAAGTGGAAATCGGATCGCCACCATGGAGATCCGCGTTAATATTCAAATATAAGCGGAAGTTCACTTCAGCGCCACGACATGCTTTTTCAGTTTCCATGGAAAGATTCGTTTACTAACGTTTCTTAACAACAAAAAATTCTGTCACGTTGACTTGGAGGCGCGCGGATTGGAGCTAACATAGATAATGAAGCTCTTCTTTCGCCTGACGAGAGATATGACGGTCGATCGGACAGACGAGTTCATGGCAAGATAGATATACGCGCTTCCTCCTGAAATACAGCGTGCAATACATTTCCAATCATTACGTTTTGCCACCGTACCGTGTACGGATGCCCACAGAAGTTCACCACACACACCGACCAGAGGGAAGTCCTTGATGGGCAGATAGGTGATTGCCAAGTAGCCGACTGTGGAGAAGGCTGCAAGGAGTCCGCAGATGAAGGCTTGGACGGACAGCTGGAAAGAGTCGGGGTTTGAAGTGAATGGACATCTCAGGAAGGGTTAACCCTAGGCCTATACAAGTACCTTGACTTCCATGCTCGAAACATTCTGCGATATGTCCTTCAGCTTCCAACGCATCCTTATTATCATGGTGGCGTAGGAGAGGCTGACAAATGCAAACTTGAAGAAGTTGTTGCACACGTGGTTGTAGTTGGTCTAAACAGCGAGTTTATACCCTTGACAAGGAGGTCAACTAGCCCCATAGTGCTTTGTATAGAAGTTCCATTCTCCAGCCGTGGGATTGTAAAAGTAGAAAGGTTCTTTTACGGTCAGATTAATGGTCAAAGCGTAGGCGACGATGAACAAGACCCAGAGCCAGGGACGCTCCCCACTGAAGAGGAATGTAGCGGCGCGCATCCAGGTAAACCGGAGCACTCTGTTGAAGGCAAGGACCATGCTGGCGGCGCAATAGGCGAACCACAGAGCTGCAACGAGTCTAGTAGGACAAGGCTTAATGAAAACGATATTACTCAAGGCTATGAAGCCCACAGAAGTGACCCATCGACCTGTGGTGCACTGGTGGACGTTGAAGAAGGAGAGCATGGAGGAGACGAAGAACGAGCTGGTCAGGTTGCTGATGTCCAGGATGGAGACGATGAACATCAGTTTGTAGCAGGAGTGTTT
The DNA here is from genome assembly GCA_016648015.1 of Steinernema khuongi. Classification (NCBI taxonomy): domain Eukaryota; kingdom Metazoa; phylum Nematoda; class Chromadorea; order Rhabditida; family Steinernematidae; genus Steinernema; species Steinernema khuongi. The sequence continues at coordinate 283 of JADLIF010000868.1, read as the reverse complement.
TATGTGTCTTGGGTGCCTGAAACAAGTCGGTAATGACGGGTTGTCAAACCCAATTGTGGGTAGTTCTTTAAGAGCATTTGGCTGCTGCTTAAGCTGCTTAAGACACTTCAAAGTCTTCCCTTCCAATTTTGCTTTATTTTATCAAGTCAAATAATAAAGAGTCTTTCATTTTGTGTTGATGGTGAGCGGTCGGGCCGTTCCGCTGCTCTCTGAGTTAGCGGTCGACCTCCGTCCTCTACCAATCAAATGATTGCCCCGGCTCCTAGTAGGCATGGAACACCCT
>JADLIF010000866.1:0-43339 GCA_016648015.1 Steinernema khuongi | reverse complement strand
CTCCGCCGCATCCTCCTCCGCACATGGGAGCGGGAGGAGGCATAGAAGGGGCACAACCTCCACCGCACCCTCCTCCACCACCTCCACCACCACCACATCCACCACAGCCTCCGCCTCCTCCACACATAGGAGCGGGAGGAGGCATGGCAGGAGCTCCGCATCCTCCACCGCAGCCTCCGCCACCTCCACCGCAGCCTCCGCCACCTCCACCGCATCCACCTCCACACATTGGAGCAGGAGGAGGCATGGGAGGAGGGGCACAACCTCCACCGCAACCTCCACCACCGCCGCCACCGCCACCGCCACAGCAGCAGCACGTGGGGGCAGGAGCGGGAGCCGGAGGGAAGAAGCATCCCTGAACCGAGAAGGCCAGGAAAAGGAAGACGAACACTGAGAAGAGCATGTTGGAAGACTGTGGAGTGGAGGGGAGAGCGGCGCCTTTAAGGGATGCGCTCATTAGGAAGTGGGGGATTATCGGAACCGGTGACAGATGGAACTGTCGCCGTGGAGTGGCTTAAGCAAATGCGATTTCAAACTTGGATGCGCACCGTTCAATCTAGGAACAGTTAATTGACGGCCAGCATGGAACAAGCCTGTCCGTTCTCCTTGTTTCAAATACCCTGCGAGAGAATCAGCTTGGCAGTCCGGCCGGATATCTGCTATGCAAAATATCGAATTTGAAGACCCTTCATTCCACAAAACATGCGCTACAATATGCATTTAACTCAACCCCTCACTGCACTTCACTCTTTCCTCAACACACTTTCTAAATTGCGATTATATCTCTATCGGAAGTTGCCCTTCCAACGGTCCTAATTTTTATCGTCTTACTACTGCTTTTGTTTCACGTGGTCGAAGGTAGTGCAATATGAGAATATCCTCTTCACATTACATGCTACTTGTCCTTTTTGAATTGGACAATTTGCAACCACAGGTGACCTTCTAGATGGATGTTTTGGACTCCACTTATAAGCGCGTCACATATCACAGTCCTTCTGCTAATCCAGAAACGGTGCTTCTGCTTTTGTTTAGAATGAAGTTATATTTTATTGTCGTTCTTGCTTTGAGGCTTCATCCACCGTACATTGGCACTCATCCTGGTCTCAGAAAGAAAGGAAACTTAACCCTCCCGTTTGCTTCTCAAATGCGATGGTAAACCATACGATGATACTGTGCACAAGAGTAGTTTAAGATATTTATTGTCTATAAATAGTAGAAAGTGTCTGTAAATACTCTAATTCAACTCTTTAGATTCCAGTCCTATGCTCCGAAAATGTGGCAGACGACCTTAGCGTTGGAATGTGAGCACAACTCGAGGGGGTCGCCCAGCATAGCGTTTCCGTCTTCGTTCGGCGCACAGAACGAGAGGTACTTCTTCTTCAGCTTCTTTCCGTGGTCCTCCAGCTTCACTGCCAGCTTCTTAGCCGACGCTCTCGCGTCTTTGTCGAAACTCTGTAGGACAGGATTTAAGTGCAAGAACGATCAAGCCTACCTCTCCAATGATTTTCTTGAGGACCTCATCGGAACACTTCAGCTCCGTCACGGACCTCTTCTTCCTTCCACATCCTCCTCCACAACCACCCCCACCTCCGCCGCCTCCTCCGCAGCCACACATTGGAGGAGGTGGAGGAGGAGGGGCGGGAGGGGCACAACCTCCACCGCAGCCTCCACCGCCACCACCACCACCGCCGCCGCAGCAGCACATGGGGGCAGGAGGAGCGGGAGCTGGAGGGAAGAAGCATCCCTGAACCGAGAAGGCCAGGAAAAAGAGGACGAACACTAAGAAGAGCATGTTGGAAGACTGTGGAGTGGAGGGGAGAGAGGCGCCTTTAAGGGATGCGCTCATTAGGAAGTGGTGGATTATCGGAACCGGTGACAGATGGAACTGTCGCCGTGGAGTGGCTTAAGCAAATGCGATTTCAAACTTGGATGCGCACCGTTCAATGGAGGAACAGTTAATTGACGGCCAGCATTGAACAAGCCCGTCCGTTCGCCCTGTTTCAAATGTCCTGCGAGAGAACCAGCCTCTTATCCCAGAGGCTGAGTTAAAACAAGCTAAAAGCGCACTCTACTTTCCTGAACCTTCTGTGTAGTTTGCAATTGTTGTCTTGGACACTCTTTTAGTCTATTATGGCCTTTTCCTCAAGCGTTCTTCATCGCATAATGGAGCAGAAGACGCATAATGGAGCTTTGAGGACGCAGGCGACGCTGACCGACGACGGCTCCGAAAAGGCGAAAACGGGCATGACCGTAGAGTCAGGGAGCTGACATAGAGCGTGAGGAGCCTTCTAAGCCATTGTAACTGCTAGTGTAGAAGTGCAATGAGTTAAGCCGATGGGATCTGTTATTATCATAAATCTTGTTTAGGCTGCATCCTTACACAAATTCTGCTCACAAACCGCACGCGAATCCTATCTCAGATCTATCCCCCTCCCTATACAGGATCTGTGCACGTTCCCCAAGATTCACGAAGTGTTTTCGCTCTTGATCAGATAAGGGTAGCTTTATAAGGTGGATGAGATTCCGTTCTTTCAACACGAGATGGGAGTCCAAGAAGCGTTGTCAATCTCCCTCGTCCTCTTAGTCAGTTACTCCTTGGCCACTCCACCCCCTTTAGAGCCACTACAGTTAGCGTCGACTGCTCCTCCGCCCTTAAGGTCGAGATCTTCTAAGTCGTGTTACTTACCTTGTTCCACGCCTTGTGCTCCTTCTTCCGGCGGACGACAGAAGAGGGCTGTGTTCTACGGCATCAGCGAGGAAGCGAAGCAAGAGTTGAGGAAGAAACGTCAGGCCGAGCCGAAGGGACCCGAGAAGATTACAGTGCAGTCGACGACGACCCTTTCAACTTGTAGAAATGCTGAAGTTCAAAGTATCTTGCGGAAGGTAAACTATGATTTGAGTTCTGCTCGGGGACAGCTTCTACTTTACAGCTGATAACTTTTCCATTCATTTTTTCTCTAGTAAGTGAACACATCTTAGGATGATCTGTTGTGAACAAAGGATGAGATACTGTACAGACTATTTCCTTTGTCTTCTTCAGCAATACGGTAAAAAAAATTTAGGTGATTCCCATGCTTAAAAAACGAGGTTTCGACCTTGGAAGCCTTTCCTGTCCTTGAAAGCTTTGCTAGAGGGTTTAGAACGGCACAATATAACAATGCGACAAGCGCCAGGACATATCCCATCGCCTATCTTAGATAGGCTATCTATCATTGGCGTTGAGTAATAGTCGCCGTTCGCGCATACGTCAACAGCCTTCTGTGTCTTTAGCCCATGGAATTTCTCGGAGGATCATGCGCACGGCGTTCGAAACCGGTTTCGGTCGGACGGCAGATTAACTCCTTAATTGCAGCGAATCTCTTCCGACGTCGAAACCTCGATGTACCGGATCCGTGACAACCTCAACGCCGAGTGTCTGTCCAACTACTTGGTCGTGTGCTCGGCCAAGGGCAAAGCGTTCAGCTACAAGTCGCGGCTCATGAGTCTCTGCAGCCACAACAATGGAATGGTCGCCTGCTTCGTTTTCGAAATGTGACCCAAATGCGGAGACCGTTTTTCCATCTCCGGGAACGCTTTTGGTGACTTTGCAATATCACTGAACACTTCAGCTGATGAGGCAATATGTAGCATAAATAGACTGATATCATAAACAGGTGGCGTAAGAATCAAGTTTTGTAAAGGGAGGTGCTGGATGGACATGGATGAAGCAACAAAACTGGTAATGGAACTGTATCGACAGCGATATAAAAGATCTTCAGTGCTCAGCAGATCATCACCATCGACATGGTTTCGAAGCTTGTACTAGTTGCCCTCATTGCGGTGGCGATCCCTATCGCCGACGCCATCTTCTTCGGAGGCCTTGGAGGTCTTGGAGGAGGCAGTAGCGGCGGCGGAGGGTGCTGTGGTGGCGGTGGTGGAGGATGCGGTGGAGGTGGTGGTGGCTGTGGTGGAGGCTGTGGAGGAGGCGGTGGTTGCTGTGGACGTAAGAAGCGTGAGACCATCGATACGCCGGTGTACACCGACGAGACAAAGAAGGACTGCAACAACCCCAGTCTGCGTGAGGCCATCGAAGAGGTATGCCCATTGAGCTCGTTATCTTCGCTACCTATCCTTTAGTCCTTGGACGAAGATGTCCCGCTCAGCATGGAAGCGCTCAACAAGCACCTTCACGGAGACTCGTCGGGCGAGTACGTCGCTTGGTGCACGCTCCGTCACCAGAAATACAAGTTCGCCACTCGTCTGCTCAGCTACTGCACCGCCAGCAACGCCAACGTTACTTGCCACGTCTTCCAGCAATAGTCACGCAGCAAACGCTAGGCTTTCTAGAGAACATCCGTCATAGCTCTATTAACTTAGGATAAATTAGAAGGAAAGGATCATGCACAGGAGAGAAAAAAGTGGAAACGGCTTGGATTGCGTGATCCATAAGACAACGGTGACTCCAACGCTACCTAGGATTAAAGATAGTTTATTACGAAACACATGTCCTTATAGACCCTTAACAATATGAGCGCCGAATCCGCGCTTTTCAGTATCCCATGCGGTTACCGGTGACCTTGTCGAATGCGTAGGGACCACGCAGAGTTTCGAAGTGGTATTCCGACATGGCAGGGGCGATCGGGCGTCCGACGTTCTGCATCTCACGGTCAGCGTACTCCGGAGTGCGGGCAGCCATTTTGTAAGTGGCAACCTAGAATAACAAGAGTTTAGAACGGTATCTCCGGGAATGTCTTACCTTGGGAACGGGCTCACGCAGCTCGATGGCGGTGACTGTCGAGTTACTGCGGACGACAGGTCCTCCGAATCCGGCGCCTCCGCTGCACATGCTCTGCTGGCTAGGCTGGCGGGAAGGAGTGCGTGAGCGGGTCCGAGGCGGTTGGGCATAGGCGGCGAACATGTTGTTTGGCATCCCGTAGTAGATGCTCTCGGCCATTGGCTTGTATCCATAGCTCACAGGTCCCACTGGGGTTTCGGGAACGGCCACAGGAACATGAGCCTGTTGTGGAGCCTGAGGAGTCTGGGGAGCGGAGTTTACAGCGGCCTGCATCTGGAAGAGGCGTTCCTGTTCGCGCTGGTACGCCTGGATCTCTTCCATCGACGGGGCAGCGACACCAAGCTTACTGTAGAAAACAGAACGGTACAATAAATGAGGACAAACACTGCTTACGTGAGATTCTCAAGAGCCTGCTGATAGGCGGCCTTCGCTTCCTCCAATTGGCGCTGGGCCTGCTGACGAGCGGCTTGTTGAGCCGGGTTTTCGCTGGGAGCTACCTCGCTGACCTTGCGTTGGACCCGGTTTTCGTACTGGTAGCTGGATGGAACACGACGGACGGTCGTTTGGTAGGGCACGTTCATCGCGTACATCGAGAAGACGGGCACGTTCTGCGGCTGAGGAGCAGGGGCGTGAGTCGTGCGGAACTGGATGACGGGCTCTTGGACGGCAGGAGCCTAAAAGAGGATCGTTATAGATGATAAGCAATTGAAAGTTACAAGTTACAGAATAGCTCAAAACTTCTGATCTAAAACATTCAAATCCTGACCAAAAAACTGACCTGCGAGTAGAACTGGGGCACAGACGCCTGGCGCTGGCTCACTTGGATGGGTGCGGGCATCGGCTGCTGTTGCTGAGCACACGGCCCAGTGGCGACGTTCCCCTGTACAGGCAGGACAGTCTGCATCTGCTGCTCCGAAGGAGAATTCTGGACGGGCACGACCTGGACGACGGGCTGCGGGGCAGGCTGCGGCGCGAAGTACATGCTTCGGACGTACTGTCTCGGTTGGTATCCTCCTGGGCAGATGTAGTTGCTCATGGTCGATGGCTTCGGAACTCCGGTTGCGGGCTGGTTGGTTGACGAACTCCTTGGAGGAGAAGTGACTCTGACACGGCCATCTGCTCCTTATATGCCCCGCTGCAGACTGTCTGCAGCGAGCAAATGAGTCTGCACCCGACACGTGGAGATTAGTCTGCTGGGGAGCCGCCGGGTGGTCTGTCTGAAATGAATGCAGAGGGTCACTTGCAGTGCTGAAATCATTGGAGGTTGGCAATGGCTGAGATTACTGTAGGTTTCCCCGTGGAAGTGAAAACTGTTAGTCGGAATTTGGAAATGTCGGACATTCAGAGCGCCAACTACCGTGGAAACACCCCACAGAATACAACATGCCTGTTGTGATCTACGAAGACACTCATAATCTGTCACCTCTGTTTCTTTTATCTTCTATTGGGTTGGTACATAAGTTCCTGGACACTTTGTAAACATTCTCCCATTTCTCATTGCTTACTCCTAGAAAAGTATCGATGGGTGCGTTGTGAGCAGCAGTCTTTTCTCTCACTACGAATATCCAGTTGCCTGTCACTGGATTATCTTTTGTGGCTTTAGAAGTGTTTTTGTTGACCATACCCAAAAAATACTACCCCGCGATCGCCGAGATGCCGTGATAAAAAAATTCGTACAAAAATTAATGGTGCAGCAAGTAACAGGTGGCGTATACTGTGTTTATAGGAAGGGTCCAATTTTTACAAAAACGTGTGAAAGCTGTGTCAGCGAAGTTGAAAATGGGACAAATCTGATCCGAGGCTAAAAGTCGATCAAAGAAAACCGTTATGCTCTGTGTTTGGTGGGATGTTGAAGCAGTCAAATTCTGGGAGGAGTGTAGCAGCAAGCCACGACAACCAGCTACTTGCGCACAGAACAGCTGGACAGAGCGGTGGCAGCACTACCAAGAAATAGACCAAAAGGTGAAAAAAGTCCGTCTTACTGACAAATATAGAAAACCGCACTTTTCGAAATTAATGGTTTTAAAATTCTTTAAGTTAGGTTGGAAATTTCCTCCTTCACCCTGATTATAGCCTAGAGTGTGCTGTGTCCAAATGGAACCTTGTCCGGTCCACAAGAAACGAACTAGTGGGTTAAAAAATTTAATTACATAAGGCGCTCAAAAAATGTATCCCAACTTCTTTTGGCTTGGAACATAACTAAATCTAAGACTGCGGTCTCTGCATTTTGGCTACGTAAAGGGAAGAAGTTGTACAGGCTAGTGGTGCATATATTGAATCTTAGTCTTAATAAATATATCTGTAAACAATCGATGAAAAGTGTCCAGGAACTTATGTACCAACCCAATAAGAAGCATATCATTTTCTACCCCTGGTACGATGGGAATCAACAGGGTGGACAAGACGCGCTACCGTAACACTTGAAATAGTCCAGCATAACTGTAATGATTTGTCTTAATTTATGGTCAAATAATTTACAATAAAAACAAAATTAAAGCATCGACGCAACAAGCTGTGTTTTAACAATCCACGTAACAGTTACTGCTACTCGGTTAAGCTGCTGGGAAGGGTGGAACTGGGGAAAGTGCTGCTTTTTGGACGATCACTGTAGACGAACGTCTTCTTCCCAGCAGGAGTCAGTGGGTTTTGTAGATTATGCAGGCTGGGCGGGACATTTTTTGGGTCTCCGCCGATGAAGGGCTCCTCGGCAATTGGAGCCCAATTGGTGTCGTAGGAGTTGAGGCTGACTCTCACGTCGGGCCGACGCAAAGAGGACATTTCATGGTCGGTGGAAGAGTTACGGTGGTTCCTTGACCGTCGCATAGAGAGGAAACTGAAACTGAAATGGAAGCGTCAGCTTTGGGTATCTGGGTGTGACAACCTCGTGTCCGTCTGGTTCTCGCCTCCGCGATAACTGTAGAGCGCACGATTTCCAATGGGGATGTTGATGAGGAACCGTTTGATGGTCATACGGTAGGGGGCGTAGATGAGGGCAGTGATGACGGGGTTTACGATCTGAGCACACGATTATCGGTTTCCACTCAAACGACGTACAGGATTGACTGTAAGGAGGTAAAGAAGCATCCAAGCCAGCCAGTTGATTCGGCCCCTTTCTTCGCAGTTGAACGAGTTCCACTCGAAGAGATGAATACGGCAGATGTTGAAGATACGGTAGGGTAGAAGGGAGAACGAGGTCCAAGCAGTGGTGGTAAAGATGAAGACAAGGGATCGAAGCTGCAACGTTGATGTTCGTCTCTGCCTTTCAATTTTTATCGTACTGTTTAATTCCATGATTTTTGCCGAGAAACATCACGTGAAAGATCTTATAAGCTTGTTCTCAATCGGTCTTAGCACAGTTTAAAGGAGGCAAAATCCACAGAAAATAGAAAGCATCAAGTATGACCAGAAATATGCATTTGGTCTTTTATAAGCTCTTACCTCTTCCCATCTTATCCCAGGGATCGAAGCTGCAACGTTGAGATCGCTTTTCTCCTACTTTTTCCTTTTAACTTGTTGTTTAATTATAAGATTTTTGCCGTTTGTCTTGTAAAGCTTTTAATTTTTATGATTTTTTTCTTTTAACCAAGATCTTTGAAAGCTCTCTTTGAGCGTATAATTCTTTCTAAGGGCACGACCAAAATGTTGCATTTCAATCTTAATTCCATGGTTTTTGCCGGGAGATACCACGTGAAATTATAATTTAATTCTCACCCGGTGTTAGCAGTTTAAAAATGTAAAATTCTTCCTAGAGGCATGGTGGTTTAAAATTTTACGATTCATTTTCAATTCCATGATTTTTGTCAAAGTTGTATTTTAACCAAGATGTTTGAAAGCTGTCTTCGAGCACACAATTCTTTTTAGGGGCATGATGGCCCAAAATGCTGCGTTTCATTCCTAATTCCATGATTTTTGCCAGGGAATACCACGTGAAATTATAATCTAATTCTCTCCCGGTATTACCAGTTTAAAGGAGGTAAACTCCACAGAAAGCAGAAGGCACCTGTCAGTGCTTAAAAATGTGCGGTTTTGCCAAGAAATATGCATTTTAAGAGTTTCATTTTTGGCATTTTTTAGAGTCACAACTCTTTTTAAGCGCAAAATTCTTGCTAGGACCATGGTGGCTCAAAACCCTGCGACCAGTACCTTGTTCTTGAATGTGGGCATGTCCACTTGTGTGCCTGCACACATCGTGGCGCTCATTTTCTGTCGCGTCAGGCGGAACAGGTAGATGCTGACGAAGAGCGACGACGTTACAGGAAGCACACAGAACATGATCATGAACACTTCGTAGAAGTACTTCCGTTTGTCCGTCATCTAGAGTACCCGGTGAGTCTCACGAGCTCTTGACGTCGTTACCTGCCTGTAGAATGCAGTCGCTGGTCACGTAGACTATTCTGAAGATCCATACGTAGCCGACGAAGCCGAACGAGACGCCCCAGATGAAGATGCAGAAGACGGCGGCTCGTGTCTTCGACATCGTCTGGTCGTAGCGGAGTGGCCACTGGAAGTAGATGAGCTTGTCGATATTCAGCATCGTGAGTGAGAGGCCCGACACGGCGAGGCCGAGCCAGTTGAAGAAGTGGATGACGGCGCAGAGGTCGACGTGCCTTAGGAATTCATGTTTTCGTGTCAGAAATTCGTTTGGGTGACAAAATACTGAAACGGCTCGGCGTGTGGGGCTAGGATTGTGAAGTTGAACCTGTCAAGAGAAGATCTCCGAGGGTCATGTTGATGATAAAAAGATGCATAGTGTCACCACTCCGTTTGAAGAGCTTGACGGCGCAGAAGATAACCATTACGTTGAATACGGTAGCCGCCATGCTGGCCGCTAGGAGCATGTCGTCCACCTAAAGGTAACAGTTTTGAGTGGGCGTTTAAGGAGGAATCACCTTTCAATTATTGTTATTTTTGGACCTTAGCTTGTATAGCTTTCTATTACACTTCTTTCTGGGTAGTGTAAATGGAAAGCTGGAATCAACATGAGCAGTGATCTTTATTTCTTCCTTTGATGGCATTATAAAATGTTAATATTAGGGATATGTTTGTAGTAGGGATGCAACCGGAACAGAAAAAAAAACGGAAACTGGAACCGGAACCGGTTGTATCCCTAGTTTGCAGCTACGCATAGCTGACTTTTTTAAAAGAAAAATCGTCGGGTCACATTTGAATTGTTATTATTTTTGCTCCGAAATTCCTTCGAATAATAAAAGACTGGAATTACTCTTATTCATACTCTTTAACATAATTAAAAAGGAAACTTGTTTCCGTATTACAAGGTGTTAAACGTGTAAGATATGATCAATATTGGGTGATTTCATATAAAGTTTTGCTCAAAATCTATAAGATAATGGAGACAATGGTAAGCTAAAACATAGACATAGATCATGATGAGATGAAAATGAATGGAAATGTACACCAATGTGCACAATGAATAGAAGTCGGTGTACACAAGGAAAGCGTCCAATGCCTTAAAAGATTAAAATAGCTTTTATGCTGGTTCTTGAGATGCGTTAGGACAGGGTTACTTTTGTAATTAAAGTTTCTGAATTATGTTAATTTTAGACTTTTATTCTGACTAAACTGTCCATGAGGTGAGCATAAAGTAAGCATCACAAGCAAACGGTCAAAATAAACGCAAATTGTTAAGATGAACTCTCTGTTTTACGGTAATTATTTGGAAAGGCTGATTTTGTTCTCGCAGTATCTATCTTTTAATAAATTTACTAACAACTGCTTCGAATGTTAAGTCTTATGATAGAATATTCAGTTATTTAGGCCCACTTACCGTATACTGAAACTTCTGGAACTCTTCGGACTCGTAGCATATCTCCATCTCCTCCGGTATGATAAAGTCCGTCGTCGTGGAGGTCACGCTCTGGGTGGTCGTGGACATGTTTTCGAAGAGGATCGGAAATTCGTCCATCATCTTCGCGCCCTTCCTTCTGCGCGCCACCTGGAGCGAGAGGAACGCTGAGCGGAATTGGGTCTGATTTGCATAAGGAGCGGAACAAAACAACGACAGAAAAGGATATAGCTTAGGGCGTTACGAGTGGAAAGAAGGTTTACCCAAAAGAGGAAATGACTTAGCAGTGGCGGGATTGGCGCGCTCGCGCGGCGCCGACTGACTCGGAGTCGGGGCGAAGCCGCGATCGTCTCGTCGAGTTTTGAATAGGGGACGCGCCAATTGGCCGCAGTTGTGGACTTTTTTCTAATTGGCCAAGATTATGACTGGGCGGAAATAAGGCGACTGTAATCGGAGACGGCGCGCGGGTGTCCTTAACCCCGCGAACACGTTTGATCTTTGTTTTTGAGGCTTGGAGATAGGAAGGGATCTGTGGATGGGACATGTGCAGACAAACATTCAAATTGTATGACAAAAATTTTGTCCACACAATGTGTATGAGGAACTTACAATAAGGGTGTCTTTATTATTATTATGCGCTGTACTGTATTTCTAATACAAGAAGTCGAGCAATGCCCATTTACATGTATCGGCAAGACAGTCCTATCCTCGATTTTATCCGATAACGATTCATATCCAAAATTTAAGCTATATTTTTGGAACCGGGTATATTGCTACCATACATGCTTGGGAGACAGTTCTATGTCGATTTGAAACCTGACGAGCGATAAGGCAGTCCAGATTTTTTTATAAAACATTTGGCAAGGGGAATGGAAAGTATGCCTGCAGCAAAGATCGTCAGATTGGTTCGAAAACTGTTCTTTTAGTAAAAAAAACGATACAGGTTGCAAAGGTAATTTTTCAGAACCAATAAAATTTGACATACAGTATTATACAGCGTTTATGCTTTTATTATTGTGCGGAAATTGTTCTCACAAAAGCCGGAAATGACAAACTTTGCATTCAACGCATTCACAGATTCTTGCAATTTCTCTTCACAGCAATTTGAGAGGAAGAAATTTGTTTTCAAAATTGGTCAAATTTTTGCCTGACATTCTCTCCAATGTCACTTTCGATGCGACTGTTCCTCTTTCTATGCTTGATATGAAAACTTGCGCCAGTTAGAAAACAGAAATCCGTATTGCTGCACGAAAGAATTTGCAGCATTAGTATTTTTGCATGAAAATGTTTGCAAATGCAGCTGAGTGAGTTAAGGGATGAGTTAAGAATGAGAGGAGGGGAGAAAGCTACGTTATTAATTTTCTTTAATTATTAATTTTTTAATTACTTAATTATTTATTTAACTCATGAATTAATGCCAAATATTTACAAGAAGATGTAGCGGAACAAGCGGAAAAGCAATGCACGGGACGGAAGGATGCCCACCAACCTACGTATACCACACGTTACGCGTGCGGCCCAAATCGCATCCCGGCGTTACTCGCACCGCTGAATAGGATTAATTTCCGAAATTAACAAATTGCGCGCTGGGAGTGGTGCTTTGTGGAACTGCAAGAGCATGGGATGCACATCTACTTGATTGTTTAGACAGTTTGATTTAGCGGCCGGAGGATGAAGTTCTGAGGCGGTAACATTTGTGACAGAGAGTGCTTACACACTTTGCTACTTTTGCCTCTAATTGAAACCAAATGTTCCCTTTTGGAGAAACCTCTTACATTAGGAGATGATGAGGAATTGATAAAATTTTTGTTGTTGCGTTTCATCGCCAAAACTCCTATCTTTTCTAGTGCCTGTGGACCAAATGCGTTGTATCTTGTCAAAAACTACAAAGTTGATATTGTTGAAATAAACAATATTACGTGCAAATCCATGAAAATCTTAAACTTCTTAAACTCTTAAACTAGATCTTAAACTACCACATGAAAACGAGGTGATCAACATCAGTTACTATCCTTATCGAAGTTCAATAGGAATATGAATACACAGCGCACAGAATCGATCGTTCCCATCGACCCTCAAAGGAAAAACTTCAAGTCCCATGCACACATTTTCACAAAACATAAATTGTTCTAAAACAACGGCAAACTGAAGAAAGTGTACGTTGGCCAACGCGGAAGACAGGAAGCGACATCACTAGATGGTTATCACACGTGCTCCTGTCCGGTTTTCCACGGTCGACCCACGGATCAGAAGCCGTGACCGTGCCGACGCCGGTGCCGACCCACCGCATTTCCTCCGGCTCCGCTCCCCTGAAGCCGCCTCGGTGAGTCAGATCCAAAAAACGTCCGGAGGCATCGCGGCGACAGTCGTAAACAAAATCAATCGCGCGCGCGATCGCTCCAAGGTATCAATTATGCGCTGCGTGTAAACATTTATCCCGGCGGTGGCTTCACCGGTGGCAATCGTAGTGCGGAGGGGCGCCAATGGCCCTCGTTCCACGCGCGTAATTGAGGTCTCGCGATTTCATTTTGATCCCCTTCTGTCCTTGTGGAGGGCAGCTCCAGACGATGGCGTTCTTTGGTCGCCGTGGATTGTTTAATGAAAAGCGCGTTTCGCGTATCCGATAGTCCGTGCTTGCAAGAAGCCCTTAGATTGATTGATCGGCTGAGAAGGAGTGCCGCTGTTTTGAGATGGCCAGGGCATGGAAGCAAACGTATTTTTGTACGAACTGCTTGCTCAAATCGCATGAATACTGTAGCCATAACTTCTGCAACTATTTGTTTATAAATCTGTATGCCACATTTACGAAAACGTACATATTTTTGATGTTGAGAAGCAAGTATATTAATACCGTAACTGGTTAAACTACTTTTCTAATGTGTATGACACATTTACGGAAGCACATGGCATTTGTCTTAGCAATCTCATTGAAATGTTTGATCAAAGCGCGGAAGTGGACGAGGATCTACGTGAGCTGGAACGCCACTGTGAAACGGATGTTTACTGTATAAATTAGGAAGAACAGAAGACTATCATAATAACAAAAATTATTCGGTCTTCGAGGATTAGCTGTACGTTTTTATGCACTTTCGTAAAACACATGCAAGCAAATATTTTTGCGCTCATTTTTGATCGTTCTTTAATGGTTGATTAAGAGCAAAAATAGTATTTTAACTATTTAAATAAACGCTGCTGAAAACATCAGCTTATCAAATAGTATTTATACACACATTCTACAACTGGAAGAATGAAGAAAAAGTTGAAGTCTTAACATTTTATTCCAATGGCAACCTATTCTAACAGTGCATATGAATTAGGAGGAAAAAAAGTTTATCGTAAAGGCAAAAATTACTGGGTCTTTGATGATTAACTGCAGGTTTTTATGCATTTTAGTGAAACACATGCATTCAAGTATTTATGACCGTGGTTGACAAGTATAAATAATATTTTAACTATTTAAATAAAACGGTACAATGCTGCTGGAAACAGTAGCTTATTAAACAATATTTGTAAACACATTCTATCACGATATCTGGGAGTTCATTACGAATCAAGTATAAGTTGAAGTTTAAACATTTTTGCCATGTTTAATGCCACACAATTCTAACAGCGGCCTGGAGGTATTTTTGATCAATCGATGTACGACCCCAAAGTGAAAATTATCCTCGTTATTGGTTTAAATTATAATCACTAAGGATTTATTTATTATACAATTAATACTTCCAAATGGCTTTCTTTTGACTGGCCAAAGGCATGGAAGTTTCCACGAAATAACTAACCTATGTCCACATAGGTGAAGTGAAACGGTTGAACCTTTGGAAGCCAGGAAACTGCGCCATAAAGTCAGCTGGCATAGAGCGACAGAAACACTAATGAGCTCTTCCGTCACCGTCCGACTACTGGAATTGCACTTTTACGGATGATTACGTTATCGTCATTTTTATTGCGTAAAACAGTGATAATATCTTCCTGGAGTTTGAGAGTCCTGGTGAGATGAGGCTTGTGTCGGACAATACTACTGTTGTTGGTTTTAAATGAACGTTAGGTCAGGCTGACACTGCGACTAAAGCCATAAATGATGTATCTCCGTCTGAACACATTTTTGTAGCTCCTCAAAAGTGCCTCAAATCCGGCACAGTATTTATCCGATCATTATTTTGAAGACTCCAGATTTTGAAGACTTTAAGAAACACAGTGGTACAACAATATAACAACTGTGGATGGTTCCCAGTCTTGAAGAATTTTTGGTATATTTTTGATGAATCCATCGTAAACCGCATTCAGAAACCATACCCAACGACCTGTTGTAACAACACATATATTTTCCTACTGCCGGAGCCCCAGAATCCGCTTGACATAACTAGATATTGTGATGACAGCTGTCTGGATTCTCTTATTTTTTATCTTTTGACCTATTTTTGTCAAATAGAAAGGAATTAATTAATAAATAAAATAAAGTTTCCCCTGTCACAAAGAATCTTATAATTATGAGCTCTCAATTTTTGGCATTTCTTTTCCTTTGCAATGCTCATTTTTTAACCTCTACCATCATTCAAAAATACACAGCTTCTCCGTCAAGGTTCAGCCCGTTTTATTTCGTTTTATTTCCCTTTTTTTCTTTCATTTTTAACCTCAGCCCTGTCCATGAAGACCACCCACCAGTTTCAGCTCATTTATTAGCATTCGTATGTACAGTACAGGACGGATTAAAACTCTGTGATTCGATGTGGCGTCGCGGAGCCAACGTCCACGCCACGTTCCTCGAAATGAGCACTTGTGGAATGTCTTGGGTGGGAGGAGACCACTACGTCGAAGCCTAAAGTTCTGAACGATTTTTGGAGACGATTTTTGCGGCTGACCACTACCTCTTTTCTCTCTTAATTTGGAAGAAACGGCCGACTTCACCCCCTTCTTCAACGCCAGCTCCTGTTCCCTGTGCGGGGAGTCGATGGAGGCGGCGATGGCAGGGGCAGGTTCGGTCAGGGAACCGGAGGAGGAGTCCTCGAAGACGTTCATCTGGACGATCGACGAGACCGCCGTGGTTTTAAGGATCGATTGTGGAAGCATCTGGCGTTCTTCTGTCAATGTGTCCTCTGAGGAGGCTGAAACATTGTGGTAGAGGTGGTTGAAGGCGACCTTTCCCGTGTTTTATGAAGGAAATCCTTATTTTCTTCAGAAATATAACTGAGAAAGCTTGGAAATTCCTACCCACGGAGAACAGTAAACTTTCTTACTTCGTGTCCGCTGGAATGTAGACCACCAATGAGGCTTTTGGCCTTGTAAGACGTTTTGGTAACTCCCTCGAGTAAGGAACATCATTCAGCATTTTTATGCACCATATTTAGCACCATATTTTTCATGGTGCTTTTTCAATTGGTGACATTTACGCAGTGATGTAAGCGTCAGTTTTCTGAGATACGACTCTCACTTAAACGGACTTACCCACAGTGGAGTAGTCCGAGTTCTGGGACTGCCTACTCCTGTCCTCGGCAATGTAAACCACCGAAGGAGAACTCCTCGTGTCGTCGTGCTCTCCGCGGAAGTGCACCGGGTCGTCACTCTGCTCCGAGCCGTCGAATGAGCCGCTCATGTCCACGCGGTTCCTGTAGAAGAACGGCGACGTCAAGAAGTCTTCCGCGATGGTCGCCTGCTTCTCCATGTGGAGTTGACTCAGCGACTTGCTCTTGGCACGATCCGGAGATCCGTCCAGAAGCGCTCCCTTCGCCCTCAGCTCCTCTAGGTTCTTGGACACAAACGTGGGAAAGGGTGCTCGCTGTGGAAGCGTGTCCAGCCGGCTCTTGTAGGTGCCGTTGCGGGTGGTCCGAGGGAGAGAAGACTCGGAGAACTTCTCGTTGAACGTGTTCAGCATCTGGTTGTCCTCGTGGATGATCGTGGTGGGATCCGCGGGAGAGGTGCGATTCCTGTTGTACATGCGGTGACAAGGGGGACTGGACGAGGTCTTGAGGCGACTCAGGGTCCCATTCTTGGAGGAGTCCGTCACTTTGAGCGTAGACTGTGAGTTGTAGCGATGGTCCGACGCGTCGAGCTCCTCCTTCAGGGCGTTGTAGATGCTTCTCTCGCCGTCCTTGACCGAGTCATCGTCCGACGAACACGGGTAGGCGGGGTGGACTTGTTGCGTGGGAGGTGTTCCTTGTCGATTGTTAGGTTTTTTATAGGGGCTGTCAGCGCTACTTGTGGTGGAGAAGAGCTGTAATGAGATGAAATTCAGGTGGTGCTAGAACATGCTAAGAGGGAACAGATCCGGATGATTTCTGGCTTTTCCAGTTGTCCAGAATTTAACCGATGCAAAAGGAAAGGAGGATTTGAATTGAGTTGAAATATTCAGATAATCTGTCTTGGGAAAATAGGGGACAAAAGTTAGGTGTCGGAGTCTTCAGGAAAAGATAAAAAATGAGATGAAAGTGACTAAATACAGATTTATAAACGGAATTTTAACAGAATTTTTGGATTTGAAACATAGCTGTGTGAGCACGCTTAAAATGCAATTTTTTGAGTTTTCTTTTAATTACAACGCATTAAATGTTCTAAGAACTTACTTCCTTTGTAATTGCAAAGTTTATTTTTCCTTTCTGTATCCTCCGAATGCTCAAAGCAGTGTTGATCAGATAAAGCGTCGTGAGAACGATGGCGGCGACACATCCGTGAATGTACGCCCATCGGTTGGCGACCATCTGAAATGGGAGAAAGCTTTTGATCTATCTTCTGTGGATCGTTGGACCTTTCTTCATTTCTATCGCTTTTAAGTGCGAAGTTAAAATAATAGAGAAATATTATACCGCTTGATCACATATTTGCCACCGATTACTCCAGTTGAATAAGGTGTAATGATTTATCTTGATTTTTGTGATCACATGCGCCAAATTTTTGTGATGAGAAAGATACGACAAATTTTCCTAATTTCAAAAATTGCAAGTTATCGCAAGAACATTGTCGTAAGCTTTAAATTGTTCTTTGTCTTTTTGTGATTTTTGGGAGTAGAACAACACCACAGAGGTGCCTCATTTAAAAGTCCTATGGTAGAGGGTTTAAAGGCAAAGTTCGCGGTCTCAAAGCGCTAATGAAATTTTCGTCGCAGCCGCACTAGCACCATCTGCAAAAAGGTCTCTGCTTAAGAGTAATTTTTGAATGAACATGGTTAATTCCAATGTTTCTTAGATGAACAAAACCAGTAGAGCTGTTTTCTTGCTTACCCATTAACTTTATTAACATCATCAAAAATCATTCCAAAGCTTTCTAATGAATTCTATGGAGATTTATTCTTACATCTAACCGGTTTTCTCAATAATTCTGTTCTTTCACGAATTGAAAGTTTCAAAATTTGATTTTAATTTCACCAGCTGCGATGATCACACATATGTTGCGAATGCCCCATTGTTTCCGAGTCATAACGTCTAACGACCAACCTTGAAGTACCCGTAGAAAAGGAGCGCGGCGAAGAGCGAGAAGAAGGCGGCCATGGTGACGGAGATGGTGGCGTCGACACGGAGCCAATTCTTGGTGCGGTGCACGGCGTCGAACATGACGTGCGGCATCCGATGCCGCGCGCGGTCCGGCGAGCGGAACATGAGATACAGGCCTAAAGTAAACAAACAGTCAGCGGCGACCTTGAGGCACTCACCGTAGAGCGGGACTGCCAGGCAGGCGGCCATGAACAGCCAGTAGGAGCCGGCGTGGTACATGGCGAAGACGAAGTAGACGGAGACGAGCAGCTGCAGGAGTTTGACGAGAAGCCGCGCCACCATCTCGGCCTCCATGTTCGGCTAAAACGAACAACATGCGATCGGGGCGCGCGATCGGAAGCACGAAGAAGGCGCGAGGGAACTGGTTCTGCGGAGCCCGGTGGGGGCAGGTTGAGGGAAAACGGGGAACGGAGCGCCCGCGAGGCTGACCTTCCGCTGGACCTCGGGAGTGGCGGCAAGACGCGCGGGACAAGGAGGAGGAGGGGATTAGACGCAGCCTTGAAATGAGGTGGAGCGCGGACGGACACCGACTGATCGGAACTGCGATTCGCTCGGCTGGAAACGCAAACGGCGATGCAGCCGATACAGAAGCGGACAGTTCCGAGTGGAGCGCGAGGAGGAAGCCGATTAGAATGAAGTCCTACAAAGCCAATGTAGAGTCGCGAGATAAACCACAAAGAGATCAAAGAGGACTTGACATGAACACGAATTCAAACACTAGTGACCTGTTAGGCAGGGCTTTCATCGGATTGACCCAAAATGCACAAAAGTCATCTTTTCATCGAAGGGACAAAGAGTAAGCACTTGAAAAAGGAAATGAGTAGTCAATGAGGAGAACTATCGTTGTGAAACTTCACTCAGCAATGCTACATTGTGTTGAGCTGTTGAGTTTGTACTCAAAAATGAAAACCACAAATAAAAACTATAAAAAACCACAAAGGCAAATGGAAGCAATTGCCAGAAGGCGGTAAACAAGCAGTGTAAATGGACACAGTCCCAGCAAAAATAAAAAAAATTCAGATAGTAGGAAGACACGTCACAGGATCTCGGTAGTTTAGCAAAGACGTGGATATTCAAAGAGGACAGAACGGAATGCATCGGTCTCTATTTAAAATTTGATACCACACGTGAAACCATTGAAACCACGAATGTGAGGAAGTCAAAGCAATAAATATGCTAAAACATTTATTTATGACAAGAAATACCATGTCTACTACCATGCTAGTTATCTACTAGAATGCACCGTCCGAGATCAAGACATACAAAAATCAGATAATGGAATGCTGTATTGGAAAATTTAGACGATATAAAAATTAGTCGACGAACAGCGTTTCCATTGATTATGTTCAGTTGCAGTGCGCAACGATGTTGCTTTCAGTACAGTGCGTCGGAGTTCCTGGGAAACAACCCGATCAGACTGCAGATAGTGAACTGTCACGCAAGGAGTGAATCAGGCAGATGGAATTAGCGCGCCACACCGAAAACAGGTTCCGTGATAGGAACTACAGAAATGGTCGGTCGAGAAAAGCGAGGACCGTCTTATTTAAAGCCGATAAAAATTTGTGGAGAGAGGGAAAGTGAAGGCAATGTCTCTTGGGATCCCAGATTATTCTCACAAAAATTGTGAAGAACATGTAAGTTGATGTAGAATATATGATGTAGAAATATATGACTAAAAATACGAACAACTGAAAAATGCATCGTTGTGCACGATATGATATGTAAACCATTGTTGAAAAGTCTGTAAATGCAAAAATCCAAAATTCCTCTGCAAAAATAGAAAGCCTTGCGAATGAATAAAAAAGAAGACAGGAAACTCTCAGAGACAGTGCTGCGACTCAGAAAAGCACAAAGATGCAATGAGACCGAAGAGTTGAAAGAAAAAAAATAAAAATTTATAGAATGCTCTTTCGCCGTGCCTTTTGTACTGAATGCATACTAAAATATGGAGCGACGTTAAGATTAGACCACTGGCCGATGTGCAAAAATACTCGTTCATTATTTTCCACCCTCCCACAGGGAAAAGTCATTTCGCAAAAATACAGATAAAGTTCGCATGAGAAAGGGGATATTGAAAAAGACAGAAAAATTAATAAAGTAGTTCTCCAAGGCGTTAAACCAATTCATACATAGTCCAATCGTAAACGATGCACCAGTACTCCCGCACGGAAAACAGTTAACAAAAAGCAGTGGAACATCGTTTGCGGATTGACTATACAGCTATATAAAGCTATATACTACATATTGAGATAGGAGACACTCAGAAGGTTTTCGATGAGCAGCTTGCTGTGCAAAAATGCAATATAGGTTAAAAAGTGGACCAGGAAAACAAGGTGTACGTAGAAATTTCTTTCGTGAGTAAAACAAAAAACCGTAACGATAATGGAAAAACGAAACTTTGTAAAACGGTTTTCAAACGTGTGAAAACACGTTTACCACAGTTCAAAACGCGGCGAACGCCTCCAAGGCCATTCTCAGAAGAATAACATTCCATCCAAGAAACCGTACGGAAACCAATCAATTATCAAATTAGCCCGACAATCAGAGACCACTTCTTGGTTTCTCATTTCCGTCACAGTCGCCGAAGCTCATCCACAGCCGGCCTAGCCGAAATCAAAATCGCATGCAGCGCGCCATCTGCCTCGCCGCTATATCTCAGCGCACGTCAAACGGCTGTTTTGCCATGACAAGCGCACTTCCACCCCAAGCCGAGAAGAAGGAACCGGTTCGTTGCGCGACGGGCTCTGACTAAGAGCGTTTCAAGAATGAATTACCGCGTGACCTTTCCCAGCTTTCAATGTGGAGGAAGGCCGTCGCGGATGAGCCTCTAAACCCCAGAAAGCAGCGAGTTCGCGCACCCAATCCTCGCTATACAGATGTGGGTCAGTCGGCCTCACCACTCACAGTTTCGCGTTTTTCCGATCCACTCATTCGGGCATGGGACCGAGTCGTCGCCGCGCGCCGCAATTATGGGATTAATGCAAATCAGCGCTCGCGGTGGCGCGACAACGGTAATATTTCAAATCTGAATCCGCGGAACGGCTGTTTCCCCACGTTTGTGATGTTGCGTCGCCGTCGTATAAATCGTAGTAAAAGGAGATTACGATTCGGATTTGGGTGGAAATCACAGAAACCCTTGATATTCAAAAAGTCAGTGCTTGGAGGGATTCAAAGTAGGGGAAACAATAAGATATGTCCATAGGACTTGGATAAAATAAAAAATAAACTCGAGTAATGAGATTTCTCTACTAGCATTAGAAAAAAACAAACAAATGCGTTTATGCAATGATCGTCGTTTGTATGTGTTTTACTTTCTAATGAACCGTCTCACAACTGAATTGCAGAGAGGACAGCCTCGTACAACTTGGATTTGGATGGAACCAAGAGCTCAAATAAAAAAAGAGCTCAGAAATTAACCACAAATTAACCATGTTTATACTAAAAACCACTTGATCTCACTGATTTGCAACTGTGAATCTTGCAGCGTCTGTACATTCTGAAGAATAATTCTGAAGAAAAACGCGCCGAAGGCAATGTGATACGCAAGTATGTATTAACATGTGGTACAGTATGTGGTACAAGTATGTATTAACCTTAAACCCTCATGGCATTAGCGAGAATGACATTGTAAGAAAGTGACATAAGAGCCCGTTAAAGACCGTAATGTTTTGTATAATAAATCTTTCTTATCTGGCTTAGAAAACGGTAGAAAATAAAAATCTGAAAATCTGTTCAAAAAGAGGCAAAAATAATGCGAACCACACACGATCTGTTAAATTATTTATGCTATTATTGCATGTGACCTCGTCCGTTTATACAAACTCAACAAATCTCTAAGTTCGCGCTGTCAGTATTCGGCCATCTTCAGGTCATACTTGTGCATGACGTCGGCAATGTCCTTCTTGTAATTCGCCGCTTCCACCATCCGCCCTCTCATCACGAGTCTTCTGTGCACGTCCGCGACCACTTCTCCTAAAGATTAAAAAATAGAAACTAATATGGAAAAGTATGCACAAAAATTTCTGAGGTAAAAATCAGTAAAAAAAGTTCTGTAGTGGGTATTTCAGAGAGCATAGCATCGCTCTTTCTCAGTTCAAACTCCTCCTTCTGTGCATGGAGAGCTTCTTCCACGTTCTTGTTTCTTGTTTTCGGAAGCAAAGTGAATATTAGTAAAACCGGACTAATGCAAATATTTCCAGATTAGAATTATGAGCTTGACCGTCCAAAAATAATTTTAAATCTGCTTTAATTTTTCACCTCCCTCGCAAGCCCTCCTATCTTACCGAAAGAGGACGACACGTCCCGAGTGTTGTAGTCGTGGTACAGCCCGGCGAAGGAGGAGCCATAGTCGAAGTTGGATGTTGAACAGTTCTCCGCGTGGATGCCGTTCGTCGGTCTCCGCCTCTTCTTCGTGGCGGTAGTACATGTCCCATTAGATGCCTCGGCATAGGCCGAGTTCGAAGGCGATGGAGTGTCTTTCTCATCGTTGTGGGGTGAAATCTCGCCGAGGCTGTGCGAGGAGATCACGGTGCTAAGGTTCTCTGCGGGTGAGTCGCCGACTCTGTAAAGGACGACGTAGAGGATCGACAAGGGATCCAAAAATGAAGTATATGGATTATGTTTGACATTACAGTCGAATGACATGAACTGGACTGGAACGTGTGCTTCGATAATTGTAAATAAGGATATACAAAAACTATCGATAAGCCAAAAATTATCTATCTAAACAGTAAAATAGGCTTAAAGGAAACAGAATGTCGTATAAAAAACGAAAAAGGAAACATTAGGCACATTAGGAATAATGCTGAAAATTGTGATTTATGCTGATCGTGACCGTCCAAAAATTCTGCTCAGGAGAAAACCAAAAAAGATTTTTAAAATTTTTGTGAAAATAAAAAAATAAACAATTTTGGGCCTGCCCAAAGAGTAGTCCATCTTCCGAATCGATAGCTATAAAATGACTTACAGAACTGTGGTAGAGGCGCCATTTTCCTGAGGCTTTCCCTCGGTGACGAACTGTAACGCGTCCCAGAACTTCCAGTTCACAGGGTTGTCCTCGTTGTTGGCCAGTTCCTCCTGGCGTTGGCGAGTCTTCCGTCGCAATGTGTCGTTCAGATTCTTCCACACAGCGGCGACCGTTTTCTCTAGAACGGATCTTTTAGTAAAACAAGTAAACACCACTTTTGGTAGGCAGTAAAGAAAGTCCCAAAAATCTCACCAGTAAAGGTCCTTTCTCCTCGACTCATCCGCGCCGCAATATCCTGTTGATGCTGGCGTCTCGACACGACGTCCTTGTGAGGAATGCTGCCTGCTTTCCAAAATAGCGGTCTCGCACGGAATTCTTCAATGATCATGAACCTCTCTTCGTCGGTCACATCGGTAACTTTGAGTTCCGGCATCGATTCTGAAAATGGCAATATCGACTACGGAACAAAATGCAAAATTTAAAAGTGGATTCGAGCCTTAGTAATGCCTGTGGTACTGACAAGAGTAACAAGTGTACAAGACTGGCTCTGATCCAAAAATCATATCAAAGGTGCCGGTCTAATCTTTAATGTATGTAAATATCGGTTTTCTGGAAGATTCTAAGCCCCGGCGAACCCTTTAACTGGTGACAAAAATTCGGTATGGGTGGTAAGAAGTGACAAGGAGAGCAGGCCGACAGGAGCCGCGAGGAACCCGACATGACACGACAATGACGCAATGCTCGCTGGAAATTGCAAAAGAGTAGATTGCCTTCCCCCTGATTCAGAAATCCAGTGAATGAGGAGACTTTAAAAAGAAAATTACCCACAATTACGTGGAGAACACGTACGTGTAAGTGGCTCCCTTCCTGGAACGTACCTATTAATACCATTTCGTGCTACTACAAAAGTTGAAACGTTCACAATCGTGCGTAATTTGCTTGCACAAAAATGGCAAAATCTATTTAGGTGGTAAGAATGCTTGAAATTTAAAAAGACGAACGAAGAAAAATGAAAAATGAAAAATGAACAAAAGATGGTTCTTTTCAGGTTGTGTAAAAAATGTAAAAAACAAATCCGTGACCGCGTAAAGTGGTACAAATTCCTCTATACAAAAATAATGAAAACAAGAATTTTTCGAGAAATCAGTTCACGCTAAAAAGTACGGCCTAATGCTTTCGTCGATACCTGTAGCCATGAAATATGGTATAAAATCACCATTGTGTGTAGAACATGTACAAACGTTAATCCATTCTTATCAAAATTAGTCATCCAAGAAACAAAAACGAAATGCGTAGTTTGTAATAAGGAAAACAGAGGACAACTGAGTACTTAAATATTCAAAATTGAAGATAAAATGGAGGCACAAGATTATCGCACGGCTGGAGTGAGGCGTAGGTATTTTCCTGTTCATTGGCATCTTTCCGTTTCTTAACGCAAAGACAGGAACACAAAAATCAACAGAAAATAAAAATAAAAGGGTCCCTTTCATATGCAAATACCATTGATCGTGACACCTCGACAATCAGAAAATCCCAAATTTCATTGTCCCACTTTTATTCCTTCAGTTCAATGTTCATGTGCCTTTATTGAAAGGTGGTATCTTTAGCGACAACTAAAGCAGTGGCATGAGGACTCTTCTAAAACATGTCCTGCAGTTTTTTCCTGCAACGTTCAATTTGTCATGATAAAATCGAGACTTTCAAAAATAAGGTTTCAATTAAATGTCCAAGATGAATGGAAGATGAACAGTCAACAATCTTCAAAAATAGTTATTATTCCATAAACCAAATACCATGAGGAGAAAAAAAATGCAAAATAATAACCGCAATTTCTGTGGTTTTCTGAGACTCTACTTTTGCAGAGCTTCTGCAGAAAAGGCTTCTGTGTAAACATCAGCACAATAATCTCAAAAATTCTGTAGATTATTTAAGTGTGCAAGAATTGTAACTCATTCGCTCTGAATGTTAACGGCACAAATGTGATCCAAAACGAGAAATTAGGAATTGACATACCCGCGAACTCCATCAATGGCTTAAAATTTGACGCACAAGGACACTTAGAGGAAAAATTGAGATGAAATAAAAAATTTGATGATACAAGATTTTACAAACAAAAATATGTATTCCTTAATCTATTATTTTAAACGCGTTGTATGCATTAATTGACTAATCGGACCAAACCTATACGTACATAGGGTAAATCTACAAAAATAAAAATAAGAATTGACATAAAACGCAAACTCCATTAATGGCTTAAGGACAATAAAGACAGGTTCGGATTGCAAAAACATCTATACCTTAATGTGTTGGAAAGGTGTTGTATGCATTAAGCGGAAAGAAAGATATGCAAAAATAAAAATGTGTCAAATTGTCAAATGGATAGTGAAATTACAGTATCACGTAAGACCCATACTTCCACAGTTTGGCGACCGTAAACAACGTATAGCTTGGCCGGGAGCACACTTGACTCTTCGCGGCCATCTCAATGTTTCGTAGATTGCGGGCAGCGAGAAGAAAAAGTAAACAAAAAGGGAGAAACACATCGTCGTCGTTTGACTTTCAAATCGCGAGGCTCTGCAAAGTGTTCGCCGCCGGAAACTATTTATATGCAAAGGGGGGACACGTGCTGGCGGAATTAAATTCTTGAAACGAACGTTGGAGACACGAAGGGAGCGCACAGCGAGGAAACATCAACATTTGTATGCGTCAGGCTCGTGTCTCCCGAAAGTGTAACTGCTGCAGAGCTCCGTGGTCCCTTGGAGAACGCATTCCACGTGCTCGACGTCCAGAAGCCAGGGCGTATTTCCTGCCCCGGTTACTCATGGCAACATTCCATCTTCGTTCGTCTCGCGCGCTCTTTCGAAAATCGAGAACAACACCGCCGGCGGTGACGGTGATAAGGGTGCGCGCGCTTGCATTTCCCTTAGCGCGAACACCTGGCGCGGGAGGGGTAAGCCCAAAGTGCGCCATTAGCCGCTTGTTGCGTTGGTGACGCGCCCGTAACTGGAGCAGAATCCCATTAGAAGGAGCAGCCGGAGGATCCGGAAGATTAATGGCTCGGCGGACGAACGGATCCGGCGCGAGCGAGATGGCGACGACGTCGCCGACGACGCCGCCAGTGGAGAAAGGCAGAGGACGAGGGCGCGCGAGAGCGATTTCGCGGCGAAATCGCCGCCGCGATCGATGGCGACGCGACGAATGGGGTCGCTTTTTGCTCCCGCGACCAACAGCGGCGACGACGACGACGTTTATTACAGCTCAGTGGTGGAAGCGACGCCGCTCGTTTTCGTCGTGCAATAAAAGAGACGGCGAAGAAGATGTAAAGCGACGGCTAGAGGAAGCGACCGCGACAGAGATCGCGCGCCCAGCTGACCTGCTGCTAAAGCATTGCATAAGGATTATGTTTGTGAGGCTCATATGGGAAAGCAAAATGAAAGAATACCGTATGTGAGAATTGGATGTGTGAAGAAAGGTTTGCACTCTTGACAAAGGTCTTTCTAGGTCCATATGAAGCATACTAGGACTATATTTAATTTGGCATGACCCGATGAAGTGTGCAAGCTTGGAACGACGGTGGAAGTACAAAAATATAGCCGACCGACGCACATTGTCTCTTCCATCAGCACCATTAACGTTTATAAAACAATATCCATGCTATTAAAGTACGTATTTTTTCCAACAAGAATGACAATGAAGTCAGCAAATACAACGACTGTTAAAGATGATAGTGGCGTAAAGCGCGCCTAGCTAATTATTTGATTTGGCATGACCCGATGCACTGTATGTCGTGACAAGCACGACCCTTTGTTGTGTGTGTCCTTTGTCACACTGTATAAGGTTGGATATTCGATGGGACTACAAAAATACAGCCGACCGGACAGCACAATGCGACGCACACGATGTCTCTTCCATCAGTACCATTAAAGACTGTTCATAAAGCAATATCCATGCTATTAAAATGTGTTTTCTAACAAGACAGGCGACGAAGTCAAGTAATAAGGTCGTTGTGAGCTTGAAAAGGTAGCGCAAGATGAATGTTGCAAGATTTGTTAACACCCGTGAGGGAGCACTACTTTGGCAGGTGAAAAGTAGGGCTGAGAATGTGGAAGAGACCCAGCAAAAATACCGCACATGTATGTGATGTGAATTTGTGAATGAACAAAAATGGCCGATAATAATGAGGTGATGACTCTCTCCATATGAAGATGTTTTTCAATACGGTGGTTTTGACATTTACAAAGTTACGGTATTTTCCACGTTAATGTGAAGATCGATAAACTGACAAACTCGGTGACCGTGAGGGCCAACTTTCGATTAGATGAAAGGGCAAAAATTTGTTAAGCAAGTTATGCAATCAATATGGCAGGAGGAAGACTTATGGAACAACCAGAAATGAGTTTCGATCGTTATTGGACACAAAAGATTGATTAAAGGTGTAATCAAATGAATGATAAAATATTAATATAACTTTGCCAACTTTTTGTTATATCAAGCATGGAAGTGGTACCAAAAACAAGCATAAGCAAAAATATTTATAAAATATGTGCCTTGTGGTTTAAGAAAGAACGAAGAAAAATGCGAAAATAATTCTAGTTGACCTCCAGCAGTACTTCATCATTACAAGGTGGTGACTATGTCTCCTAATGTATTAAAAATGTGTTGCACTAGAAAAAGACAACGGCAATTTTTTGGAAATGCTTTACCATATGATGGTTTTTGACATTTACAAAGTTATAGGTATAAAGAGGCAGTGGCAAAAATAAATAAATTTTTTTTAAAACAATAAATAAAAATTTCTACACCAATTTTCTCTACACCGAAAGGAAAACTCTACACCAATTTTCTGACGACGGTCCCTCCCCATTTATTGTCCAATAAATAAGAACAATAAGACAAAAACTAAAAGCAATAAATAGAAAATAAAGCAATAATGTTATTGGTTCAGCTCGTGATGACAGAGGGGACAGTGCGCGTGTGACTGGATCTCCTTCTCGTAGGCTCTGTGCTTGCACGAGGGGCACAGCCAGAACTGGTAGTCGAAGAGCGGTCTTCCGGAGACGATGCACACGGGGAACTTCGTGTCACAAGAGGGACAAGCCAGCGAGTAGTCCGGAATCATCGCATCGCACTGTGGACACTCCACCTGCTTGAGTCGTGCGTCCAGGGGCATGTGCCTAGAGAGAATGGATATACACGAACAGATGAATACCTACTTCATAAAAATGGTCCTGGCCAAGCGTTCGTAGACTTCCCGCTCTTCGGGGGACTGTGTGGGGATGGACTCGAGTTTCATGAACGCTCTACTGCACACGTAGAACTGGCGCGCGGCACAGGCGGATAAAGCTGAAGAAAAGAGATGTAAAAGGGCTCGTGCTTCCAAGGAATGATCGATTAAAGGGATCGTGTCAAGACCACGCAATCCTCTAGTATTCTGCACATCTCTTCTGATTTTTCAATTAAAAAAGGACGAGAACAGGGACAAAAATGTTATTATCGCAGGCGGATAGGGCTGAAGAAGAGAGATGCAGTAGAAGTCCTGATGCTTCCAAGGAATGATTGATTGAAGGAATCGTGTCAAGACCACTGCTCTAATATTTTGCACTTCTCTTCTGACTTTTCAATTAGAAAAGGACGAGCACGAGCACAAAAATGTTATTACGGTTCCCAAAACGTTTTGTGGCTGCAGTTATCTGTTTTCCTTTCCAGTAGTAGCTTTCCAGTAGTAGTAAGAAAACGCGGAACTCTTGAAAGCAAGGTAAAAGAAGCGGGAGGATGTTGGAAGAATATATTGTATACTGCGTTTGCCACCAAAAATATGTTTGATCTTCTATCTTTTGCCCGTACCGTGCATCCACAGGCTAAAAACCGTACCTAGCAGGGAGTAGATCTCCAACGTGTCCAGGATGTCTTCGTATTCCACGACCGTCAGAGCGGTCTTCATCGCAGCGTCCACATCTCCTTCGTAGAGCTGCCGATGGGTAAGCATGAAGAAGTGGTAGGCTTCGGCACCCCTCCACGCGCCATCGATCATCTTCGAGTCTTCGATGGAGAGGGAGCTGTCCTCCGTGAGGAGACCTTGGAGTGCGATTTCGGCCTTAAACAGAAGACGCTTTGAAGTGACTTGTGATGCGCTGCGCGACAGAATACAATAGTTCATTGTTTTTATTTCTGAAAAAAGGGTTTTTCGAAGCTCAAGTTTAATATGGTATAACTTTGATTGGAAATACAATCAAGAAATATGAAACATGAATATGAATGGAAAGGTAAAACTATTAATATACAAAAATATCCACTCAATGAATGTTGTATGTTCTTCCAATTAAGGTAATTTCCAAAAGCCACAGCAGTCACAGTCATACGACGTGGCCCGAATGTTCTTCACTCAACAGTGATCCTTTTAGCACTTGGGAACAACAGTGTTGCACCAAAAATTATTTACTTTATCTCTGAGCGGAAGTGATCAAAGCAGGATATTGCAGTCGTTTTTGCGTATCATTGCATATCCTATTGTTAATCGTGCAAAAATGTTTCACTAACTGGTCCAATTGGGAGAATCAACTATGGAGCAAAAATTTCATTAAAAATTATGTACATGCACATGAGAAATGATCTGTTACTGAGTACCTTTGTGCAGAAAGGTGCTAAAACCGTTCCCGTATTTTGCCACTTTCAAGCTTTAAACCAACCCCGGACATTTCCTTCTTTCCCTCCGCACTCTTTGCCAACTTCGCCTTGTTGTGCTCTCTGTACTGCTCGATGAGGAGCGCGCCCATGACGTACAGCTTCTTCAGCCTAACTGGCTGGGACTGCTTCACCCTCTCCTGACTCGTAATCTAATACGACTCCATATAACCAGAAGAGGTGGAAAGGTACATACGTTGAAGACAATCTTGGCAGCATCGATGTACCTACCGGCCCTTCTGAACAGTTGGACCGCAGCGAGCTGCTTCTCGATGCTCCCAGTGAGCTGCTCGGCGTGCTTACCCAGCAGGGCCTGGACGTCTCGGAGGTTATGTTGTCGGGAGAGTTCCACCGCCTTCTTCCACTGGTTCAGCTGGATGCAGATGTCGAGAGCTTCGTTTAGGCGGTCACACTTAAGGAGGAGAGCGATTGACGGTAAGTGCGGAAATGGAGACTCACCCTCATGTAGCAGTCCACCGCTTGCTCACAGAGGCCCGTGTTAGCGAAGACTTTTCCGATGTGCTGAAATTTGACCGATTACATCGAGGGATATAAAAAATGGTGAAGTGGCAAAATGTATCATTATGTTTTGTTATTTACGGCTGAGGTACACCTGCACAACAACATAAAAAGACAACAGCAAAGGCCCAACGAAAATGTCCATTTAAATTAGTAAAGGACAAGTATAAATAGTAAACCAAAAGCGGTGACAAAAATTGAATGGCCTTGTGAGCAAAGTGTATAATTTTTTTCTAAATAATGCTAAAATGTAAGTATTATTTGCAAAATGTCAAAACTACAAAAATTCAATTCTTAAATTTCTCATCAGAAAAAAGGCAGCACAGTATGCCAAACCGTAGAGATAAAACACTTTACCGCCAGAAGTTCATTCCCGTCGTTTATCTGCTTGGCCAACTGCTCCAGTGCGTTGTAGTCCTCCATCATGATGTAGCAGTCGCTTAACTCTTTGTAGCTTCGACTAGCCTCGTAATGCTTCGCCGCGACGTCCCTGAAAGTGTTGTAGGAAATGAACGCTTCAGCATCCTATAGTTGTGCCTCAGTAACTACTATTTGGGGGACTCTAATAGACGCGCATCAATTGAAAGCAAAAATTCTGATGAGCAATGCTTATAAGTTAGTGACCGATTAAATGCATGTCCAGCTTCCAGATTTTAAAAGCGGAGATTAATAAACAATTTATAAAGAACCGATCAGTCCGAGATGGACAGCGGCAAAAATCTCATTTTCAACAAAGCCGTATACAGTAAGTCTCAGAATCTCATTTGTACCAAATTGCAATCATCAAAGAGAAAAAAAATCTGAAATAAAAGCTGTTCTAGAGAATAAAGTACCTAAAAAAGCGTGATAAAATCAAAGCAATAAACAAGTTGTCCTGATAGAACCTCTTGGCGTTTACCATTTCTGGCGGTCGGCGTAGTAGTCGCCCACTCTCTTCCACGCCTCCAGCCTGAGAATGTCGTCTCCGGGCCCACTGGAGTGCTGGATGATCTGCAAGATCCGGAACCAGTCCTTCAGCTTCTTCCTCATCTCAATGGCGAGGTCCCTAAACGCGCCATCGTTTCGAGACCAGAGTAACGCGGACATACCGTCGGTCGGCCTCCATGTAGATCTTCTCGGCCTCGTCCACTTTCCCGAGGAACAAACACACCTCCGCCTTCTTCAGGTCGTCCATCTGAACGTTCTTGAGCTTCTTGAGGAATTGGATTCCGGAGTAGTCCTGAAGGCGCACGAAGGCGTGCTCCGCCGTGGCCGTGTCCAATCGCGTGAGCGCCACCTCCGCCAGAAGACTCCAAAGCTTTGGGTGGCTGTTCTTCTCAATGTATGCGTTGGCCTCTTCGATTTTCATTTTGGCCAGAAGAGCTTTGGCGTCTCGAAGCGACTGAAAATGGAGTGGTGAAAGAGTGGCACAATTAGCAAAATTACAATAAAATTTTACATATCTCGTGGTTAAAATTTTTGCACGTGAGAAATTTAGATTTTTTCTCATACTGCCGGCCCCAATGTCTTTTCCTGACAGTACTCCAAGGCTAGAAATCATTTGCCATATTGCAAAAATGCATGAAAATTAGTTTCTACTCGAGGACTCAGGTTCCTCTTGGAAGGTTGATAGATCTGCATGCAAAAATCACTTTAAATTTGTCACTTTGAGTAACTGTCCCACAGTAATATCTTCTGAAACCCTGCCAGAAAATTGGAGATATCACACTTTGGTCGTTTTATTGAATTTATATAGTTGTTGGATTTCAAAAGGGTATTTTGTACGCACTCATTCCATTTATTGTAATTTAGAATAAAATTTTTGCATATAGAGGTTAGCGAGTTTTGAGATTTTGGCAGTTCTTTCACGATGTCAGCTCAGTGCCAGTGAATCCTCCTGGCAGTACTCAAGGCAAGAAATAAGTACCCAAGTTTCAAAAATACTTGAAAACTTTTATGACTTCTTGTTTTGCTTCTCCATCTCGTGGTATATTCAGTCATACCGGTGAAGACTCTTTAAACATATTTTACATATTTGAAGCACACAAGAAGACGCGCTCTGCCTTAAAGTCCGCCTCAGAGAGAGAGACGTGAATGGTTTCATGGAAGGGGACATCGTTCACGGACACGTCAACTGGAAATGCAGTGTGTTACAATAAAAAATAAGTTCAAATTTGTCTATTTAAGTGAGTCTCAAGCACGTCAAAGAGAAATGCAAGTTTCTCTATTCATTGAAACGTAAATAAGAATTTTTGATCTTCGTACTTATCCAGGTAAGACCTGAAGGAAAACACTGGAAAGGGTACGTTTACAATTGGCAATAAAGTAAACGGAAGAATATTGGAAAATTACAGATTTGACACATGAGGCAATGCTTTTTCTCTTACTGTCAGCCCCAATGCTTGTTCCTA
Organism: Steinernema khuongi; assembly: GCA_016648015.1. NCBI lineage: Eukaryota > Metazoa > Nematoda > Chromadorea > Rhabditida > Steinernematidae > Steinernema > Steinernema khuongi. The sequence goes on along the minus strand of JADLIF010000866.1, from coordinate 10,725 downwards.
GAAATAAATATCCAAGTTTGAAAACTTTTCTGACTTTTTGCTTTGCTTCTCCAGTTTGAAGTATACATTGTTATATCGATGAAAATCAAACTTTTCATACATGTTGAAAAAATGTCACAAGACAAGCTCTGCCCTAAAGTCCGCTAAAAGAGAGAGACGTGAATGTTTTGATGGAAGTGGCCATCTTTCACGGACACGTAAACTGGGAATGAAAAGCAAACAGTAATAGGTCGCCACGTTAAAGACAAAAATAAGCTTAAATTTGCCCATTTCGGAAAGCCTCGTAACATGTCGAACAGAAATGCAAGTTTCTCTATTCATTGAAACTTAAATAAAGATTTTTGACTACGTGTTCCATGATCTGAAGATCTGAAAATAAGCACTAACAAGGGTAGGATTGCAATTGGTAATAGGCAAAAATACTAAAGACTAATAAAGAATATCGGAAAATTTTAATTTTTGTCACAGTTATGTGAATATATCTGTTAACACAGCGTGCTGACATTCAGTGTATATTGTTTGTGTGCATTCGTGGGTAGGCTTACCCACACCATTTCATGGTTACAGCAAGCGCTAAATACGTACTGTATTTGTTTCCAGCATTTGAGGTAATTTTTGCCCAATTTTTGCGCGAGCATTGAGTTATATAAACGGATAACAGTCCTTCGTGTTTTATTCGCAGCACAAATCAGATATAGGCTACACAGCCAACCCTCAAAGGACATAGACCTGTTTTCAAACTTATTCACCCATAAAGCATGATCATTATTTTCCATTTTCTTCAGAAGCTCCTCAAAGGTCCGCTGATCCACTGCCATCCCTCCCGACACACCCACATGTCCCCTATGCCCAGTTTTCTTTGAACGCGTGACAGCAAGCAACAGAGTGAAGTGGTGCGGACTAGGACATTCCTGAAAAGAGAGAGTGTGACTCGGCGGGCACAGTGGCGCGTACCAACTTCCGCCAGGATCTTCTGGAACTGCTCACGCTCGTCGTCCGAGTTCCTGCGCAGCAGGCAGCTCCCCTCCTCGTCGCCACTGCTGTTGGGCGAGTGGTCGCGCACACGGCGCTCGGCGTCCCGCTCGACAAGACTGAGCGGGCCGTCGCGCGCCATCTCCGGCGACGAGGAGCAGGAGCGGGACGGCTTGTGCCACTGGTGCGGGACGGGACTACGATAGCGGTACTCAGTGCTGCACACCTTCACGGAAGCGGTGAGACTGAAAAGGCGAGGCGCCCACCTTGATCTCCACGTCGATGATGTGGTCGTTCTTCGGGTTCTCCGGCTCCTTGAGGATGTCGTCGAGCACGGCGGTGCGCACGGTCAGGTCCTTGAACGAGCAGAAGTAGCCGTTGTTGTTGACGGGCTCCTCGAGCTCCGAGCCTCGGATCACGATCATCCGCGACTTTTCCATGATGGCGATGGTGTTCGGGTTCTCCTGCAAGCTTTCGCTGTGAGACCGCGAGTCATGTGATGGTGCATGTGGGCTGCTAAAGACGAGGGAGGGGAATTGACGAATCAAAATGAAAACCGTGATTTTTTGGCGCTTTTGACTGTGATTCATTTGAGATTAACTTGAAACCCGAAAATGTTTAAAAATTTTAAAATGTTCATCTTTTAAGGGTTGCACATTTCACATATCATGCCAAAGTTTTTTGGTCGCGCCACCCGCCCTTGGCGTGGACAAAAAATGGGAAAGGTAGATTCATTTTTGTCGTGCGCTCGTTTGCACATCATTGGCGAGAAATATAATTAGGTGTACTGACGAACTGATTATGCTGATTCCTCCCGTAAACTATTGCATCATCGGCCTTTTCTGTTTCAATCGAATAGGGTTAAAATTTTTGTCCGCCTTTATTGTGGCGTGGAGAAAATATGGAACACGTTGATTAATTTTTGCCGTTGGATGTAACGAGAAATCCATTTATCCTTCACAAAAATGTTAAAGAACAATCAGACCTTTTTGCCTCTTTTGCAGTACTGATAAGTGCAGAGGTTGACTTTTCCCAGACAAACGAGATTCTATCCTTGAAGACCGTTGAGCTGATTTTTGTGCAAACTTTTTCGGAAGAACATTTTTTAACATTAAGAAGGTGAACCCACCGAATCCCACATAGCCGTCCAGACGTCTTTCCGCTCAAACTTCAGTTTCGCTGCCTTCTCCTCCAACTCGTAGAGCCTAATGGATGTGTTCGGCGTAAGAACAGCCAGCTGTGAGGAGTTGCAGTTGAGGATCATCTGTTCCGCGGCGGTTTGGATTGAGAACTTGGAGACGCACTGGCAGGAGGGGAGTGTGAACTTGAGGATCGTGCCTGAGTGGCGACACTGAAAGGCATCTGAAGTAGGTTTCACGGCACTACGACTTACAACGAGGAAGAAGTTCTCGTTCATGCACACGCTCGTGATGAAGTCGGAAGTGGGTCGTTGGAAGGGTTTAACTTCGTAACCACTTCGTTCAGGGCCGTTATCGATGTGGTAGATGCTGCAAAGTAAAAATGTTTGTTTGAATTTGTCTTTTTGTTGAATTAAAGCTTTACAGAAAACAAGAGAAGCTAGAGAATTAGAGATGCCTCTTCAATCTTTAGGTACAGAAAGCGCTAGGGCACACTAGTCACGCACAATTCCAACGTTAGGCTAGATTTCTTATGGGTTTACTCTGTTTTTCTGTGTTGTCACGCCGTTGTCAAGATGGAAAGATCGACTAGCCATCATTCCACGCCATATTCCTGAATTAAAATGTGAAAACTACTCCCAAGCAGTTTTGCTTTAGCGCACAATGAATTCTACGGTTTGCATTTCATTTTTTTAATCCCCATTTTGCAAAACTGCTTTGCACATTCATCTGATTATTCGAGTACAGTACAATTTTTGCTTCTTCTACTTCTTCCAGAAAGCCTATTTTCTTCGTCGCACAGACAAACTGTGGGTACCATGTTTTCTAAGCATATGCATTAAATCGGTGTTCTACTCATGATAAACAAAGAAATGTTGTTTGTCTAACAGGATTTGACGTTTACGACTCACGTCAATTTTTGGAACAAGGTACTGTTGCAAAAAAATATTTTCTTCACAGTGATAACCGTAACAAGCAACCCACTTGATACTAACATACATAACACCATTTACACTTTTGAATCCCAAAAATACCAATGCTGACCGTCTAAAACATTGTCCATTTTCACCGAGGCTATATTTCATCAACTTTACATTAATTTTTAACATCTTTAATAGTCATCGGTACAGTGCTGCCTTGGTCAGGATTTTTGGCGTTGTAAACGGTAAAAAAAACCCTACGTACAGGATAACAAAAATATAATTTTTGTTTGTTATTTTATTGAAACCTTTTAATTTTTTAAAATTTAAGCTTACATGTTTAGTTTTAAGTTTCAGTTAATTCCAGTTATTTCAGCCATAATATGAACCTACGTGTCGCTGTTCTCGACGGGATTCTCCGCCTTGAAGAGACTGGCGAACTCCATCTTCGTCTTCCTCGGCACCGAGTAGTTCCACACGGCGAATCGGTCGTTGCTGGCGATCAACACAGATTTGCTGTTCATTGCGAGGTGCTTTGGCTCCAGCTCGACGTACTTGTAGTCAACGGGCGTTCCGATGCCATTGCAGATTTGAAACTGATAGGTCGTCGTTTCCTGAGACAAGGGATCGTTGTGGGAGAGATGGGAAAATTGGGTTCTTACTGTGATATTTTTGGAAGTAAAAGCGATTTTCAATGAATGAAGGGTAAGAAGTGTATTATTAAGCTCCGAAATTTAGTGTAAAATCACAAATTCATCCATGGCTTTTTGCCTGAGATATTTCTCCAGAAGATTTCCTACTCGAGACTCCCGGATTACTTACCGAACCAGCTACTTCGTCTCCCTTGTTGGCCAGGACGCAGTACTGGTCGTGCGCGGCCATCGCCATCAGGTTGCGGACGTACTTCCGGTAGACCTCCTCCATCTTGGTCTCGTAGAAGACGACGACGTGGTCGATGAGGTCTCGTCGCTCGTAGCTGTAGACGAGTGTCTGTCCGCAGTAGGTGAACTTGTAGCTCGGGCGGACGGAGGCGAAGTAGACGTGGTTGTCAATGGCCAGGGCAAGGCGCAGGCCGCTGCCGTCCCAGGAGCACGAGGTCAAACTGGTGCCCGGGACGCGGAGAGTGCGGATTTTCTGGAAATGTGTTTCTGTCATTTTTTAATGGAATATTTTCTTGCTTTATGAAATATCTTTGGGTATTTTTTGAGCATCTTAATATCATTAATAGATACTACGTAATACATAACATAACTAGATTGTGACATCGTCCCTGGAACGATTTCCCGGCACATCGTTCTTCTTCTTAACATCATAACCGTGTGTTCAGTTTTTTTTCGTTGAAAATAAAATAAAATAGATTTTTGAAACGGATCCAATACTTCTTTTATAAAAAATCTTCGCGTATTTTAGAGCAATTATCTATTTCCGACGCACCGTGGTGCACCAGCATCTGTGTTTTTCGTTTCGAGACCATCGTAGTTGCTCTTTGAAGGTTTTTGGAATACTATAGATACTACATATGTACTACTTATTGTAAGATTGTGACAGTGCAATCGATTCTTGAATATAGTGTAATGAACCAAGTTCTTCCACTACATCGGTACTTTTCTTTGGTAACTGTTTGCCAACGCTTTTTAAATTTTTGAACGCAAATTTACTAATCTGATGCAGTAAATTAGTGTTCGGTAGTGGATTAATTCGGTTTCGCGTTACTTTTCTTTATCTTGTTTGGGGTGAACTTTCTTTACTCTTTTATTCTATAAGTATGTTTTGGAAAGCAAAGAAGCTTGTCTTTGCACAGCTTTTCACTCAATAATTTTTTACAGTGCGCTTTTAATATGTGGATCTTCAAATGATGGTCCATGCTTCCATTTAGTTTTCATATGCGTGTTTTTCGCATTTATATTTATGCAAACGAAGCGATAGAGACCCGTAGCACGTCAGATAAGCCGATTAAAAATTTCACAAACAAGGCTGAACTTAAACTAACTATTTGATTAATAGAACTAGTGATTTTTGCTACTTGTGAAGAAATTCCAGCGTCCCTTTTTGATTCCTTTAATCGACTTTAATTGAGCTCTGATTCTTCTTACTAATCAGCAAATGTTATTCCTTTAATGACGCACGTCTGCAGAAGGGAAAAAGTCCATTTTTGTGGATTCTCAGCAACTTCCTCGTATTCCATTTAAACTTCATGAAAGAAACAGAAATTTTTGGGAGTAATTTCTAAGCCTCTCTTTGAATAGTTTTGCCTTTAACGAATACTTTCGTACCTGTCCGTAGGCGTTCAAGAAGGTGAGCACATTCCTCTCGGCGTCGGGCAGGTCGGTCTGGTGTCCAGCCACCGCAATCATGAAGCCACAAGGACTCCAGCACGCTTGGCTAATGACCATGTTCACTCGGCAAACCACTTGATCTGAAAGGCCAATTTTTGTGGAGTCAACTTCCTTCCTCATACTCTGGTCCGATTCGTGGCGCATGAGCTGGACCACTCCGTGTTGGTAGGCCACAAGAAGACGATTCCTGTCGTCGCTCACCATGGTCCGCACCGCGTTGGCGCCGTCTTCTCTGGCGAAAGCCGGAGGCTCTTGGTTCACAGCCAAGTGTGTCTCCTTCGGTTCCTCGTAGGGAGGCACGTAGTACTGCATGGAGACGATCGAGTCCTTCCTGAGGTCCTCAACGAAAACTGGAAAAGATGGGACAAGGAGCGGAGGCTACTTACTGGCTAGCGCGCTCTCGAGCTCGACGTTGTCCAAGCAGGCCATGGGGACTTTCAGGACGTGGTCTCCGTTGGCGTTGTAGGCGTGTACTTCCCCGTCCACCATGCCGAAAAGGAGGAGAGTTGAGTCAGGTGACCACTGTAAGGGACTATTATCAACTATGGACGTTTAATAGTCAATGGAAATCTTGCAACCGGTACCGTAATTTCAGCACTATATGCGGCAAGGTGAACTGAGGAAGTTGACCGTTCAAAAAAAGTTTTGTATAATTTGTAATCGGATATAAGAGGAACACAATATTTGTTCATGTAAGTGCCATTTCGGCTTACAGAGAACTCTATCTCTATCTATTTTCCATTGGATGAGAATCGTTGCGTTTTAATTTTTGGACTCGACATCATGTTCCCATTGACACTCCATTCTTCAATTTTTTTAATTGTCTCGTCCATATATATTCGCTCAATTTTTGATTATTTCCTGAATCTCAATTTTTCATGTGGATCGGCTTTTCAGTGTATATTTTTCTCCAGTACGGAATAGGAACAGAAAAATAGATAGGAATCATTGTATTTTCATTTTTGGAGACATTCTTTGACCTTTGCAATTGTCTCGTTCTTACTCAATTTTTTCATTATAACGTTCACAGCCCATTCAGTTTTTTTTCTACATCTAATACGGAAGGGAAATGTTTCCATCTTTTTTTTGTTTTCTATGTGGATTTTTGCAGACGAAGAAAACTTACACAAACTTTGGCCAGATTCCTGTTGATCTCCTTGCTCCAGAGTCGGTTTCCGTCACACGAGCCTACGATCACCTGTCCATCTTCGTAGGCGATGGCTATGCGCTGTCCGTCGTAGCTCCAGGCCATGTCCACCACCGTACTCTTGTTTCGGTTGTTAATCATCTCCTCGTACCACTGGTCCTGGTGGATCATCCAAACGATAATGAGACCGTTGGAGTCGCTCGTGGTCAGTTTCTGGTATAATTCGTTCCACGCGACGATGTTCACAACGCCTGGAAGTAGGTGTAATTTTTGAAAAACGCTATGTCCTACCGCTGTGTCCTTCGAGTGACTGGTTCGTCTCCAGGTTCGTCGTGGCGGGTAATGCCAGGTTCTTGATATCGCGAGCCGATCCTGCACGAGAGGTTAGATAAGGACTGGAACTTTTCTTTCAATCCCCGAAAAATGTGAAGAGTCTCATTATTTTTGACATTGCCCATGACAAACCATTACAAGGAGAGATTTGGAGTAATGACTTTGAGTATGCAGCTCTATAGGAAACACACCTTTGATCAGTGGGTGATCGATCATTTTGAACACTTTTAGGAGACCGTCCATCCCTCCAGCGGCGACGTAGCCTTTGTTTTGCATGTAGGAGACGCATTGGAGCGTCTTGTTCGCGGGCATGGATATCTGAAAAACGGATTTGATCATCGTTCATGCTGTGGCCAGGCTGTAATGGGTATACCGTCGTTGTAAACATCGCTCTGATGGTGTACAAAAGCATTCTTGAAATCTCCCCTACGTACATATGTGTAACGAGAAATGTATGAGTGCTCAGTGATTTGCACATGCTCAGGGTAAAGAGAAATAAATGGAATTTTTGATTGTAAAGTTCCGTTTTATAGTTCGGTATCTGGGTATCTTAGAAAGGCTTTCAGAGAAACATAATAAGCTTTGAAGAAAAATACGTATAATATAACTTTACTGTAACACCTTTTTTAAAAGAAGGGTTACCTCTGAAGTACATCTGAAGTCATGCAACTTACTATCACTCACAAATTCAAAATTCAAGTGAAGTTTAACGTTAAAAAGCGTTTTGTAGCAGGACTCTATTTTTGATTTCTGACGGCTTAAACTGTATACATTGTTTTTGCAATTTGTTATTTTTACATTCCTGTGTAAGTTTGCTCCATTTTTATTTTGAATTTTTGATGGTCACTGATAGCTTCGAAGCTGTTTTGTTTGTTTTCTGTTGTAAAAAGATTTTTGGAAGCGAGTTATAATGGAGCGTAACTTGATATCCATCTTTGCACAAACAGTCACTATGTAAGTCTTCCTTTGTTCCATGACAATGAAGTGCACTTGGAACGTCAACGCTTCCACGTGCGTTCACCGAAAAAGGACTCACCTTTCGCGTTAAGTAGACGTACATGTCGGCAAGCAGCCGTCGGCCAGCCGGCCGGTCAGCAAATGACGGTCCCTGGGGAGCGCCATCGTCGCTGACGCATGTCGCCATGGCGACGTCGCCGTCGCAGGCGGTTGTGGTCGCTGCGCCTTACTCGCCTCCGGCAGGTTGGCGGAGTACCTTCGGTGACAAAGCTGTGTTTTCGGGAAGTTGTGTTAGAAAACAATAGATGTTTTTTATTACGGCGTTATTGGAGCGCTACAATTGTGAATTAAGGGGGAAGTGACGGGTGAAGGAAGCAGAAACAAGGAGAAAAGCTCATGAAGTAGTTGAATAACGTGCATGGGTCATGAGAAGAACATGATATGGAGGACCTTCACTTACATGTTAGCTTGGGTAATACTCTACGAACGGCTTTTCCTACTGCAATGCAAAATAAGTCAATTTTTGCATGCAGTACATGCCACCCATTCTGTTGAGGCGCCGATGGAATGATCACTATTATTTGGTGGCATGTCTCTCATAGAGATGACAGTGGTTCATTCATAGATATGGTTAACGACTATGTTTACAGCTCTGCACGAATGTTCGGAAGTCATGCTTAACACCCTAAAAGTAATGTGGATATTTAGCTCTTGTTTGTGCACCGGAGAATACAGCTTCACTTGGTGCGGAATGTAGCTCACGAAGGATTTTTCTTGTTTATGGAGGGTTGCACTTCTGCAAAATAATAAATTTTTGGTGCATGCAATCTAACCGTATGTGTAGCCTTTAAAAAAGTTAGTTCTTTAAACAATTTTTGTCGGTAATTTTTGTCGGGTCTGCTCCGGATCGAGAAAATGCATGTGAACAGTTTCAAGGTGCATTCTTGGTCTCAAGTAGATTTGGCTTGCTGACAGCTGGCGTTGTGAAGGTGCGTCATGGATGGGAGTGTGCATATACCGACATTCGCAAAGACCGTGGTTCAAAACAGGGAAACAGGTGGTATTATTTTATGTTTAGGGGTAAACAAGGCACACGTCATGAAACAGGTAAGGAAGGTTGTAACTGCGACACACTATCGTTTCAAGGACTGCCGGGTTTTAATTTTTGGGCCGCTACTATGTCGCATGACGTCTTATTCTTTGCAGCAGTAACCGTTGGATGGGCTAAAGAGCGCTAATACATCGTTAAATGATACATAAATGATGGGTGATACATCGTTGAAAAAACTGAAATTTAGAATGTTTGAGCATTGAGATAATCTATGAAATTTTTGAATAGAAATCTACGTCAAACGGCAGCACGGCAGCAGTGGAGTCGCGATGTCCACCGCCTTCGGTGTTCACGATAGGCGTATGCGATAGGATGTATATTTAATAAATGTAATATTTAATAAATAAATAATTGTGTGTTATTTTTGGTAGTGATCATTACTCATATCGTTATTCTGCGTATGGCACGACCTGATCTAACGGTGCTACTTCACGAATATGTAAATCAGATCCCCTCTGGACAATGAGGTTAGAATAACTTGCTGAAATCAAGCTCAAGAAAAACGATATTGCCGTGGATGTGCACCAGTATTGGATGTCATCGTTGTCAGCATTGTAAAATGACATTTTAAAAGGAGTAACCTGGCTACTGTTTGCACTCGACTTTAGAATTACCACTTCGACATCTAAACATCATATATTTTTGTGGCTAGCGGAGGTGATCTGAAAACCGCAAAAAGCTTTGCGCAAATTGATCCCAATTGCAATGAAGTTCCAGTCAAAACCCATCGACTACTTAGGACGTCACGGATTCTATGCTGCAGCAAAGAATTTACCTTTTATTCTTGCCATTCTCGCCCACAGAAAGAATTAGTCAATGGTCACAGCACACGTTGCAGATGCAGAGTGTCGCTTCTAGATGGACGTGGGAACCGCCACCTCGTGCACAAGCTTCCAGCACATTTGCTCCTTCAAATCTGCATTTTCAGCGTTGGGCTTAAACCACTGAATATTTGCTGCTAAGGTTAATTTTTGGGAATCATATTGTTGTAAAAATTTCCCGTTGGTAAATTGTTTGCGACGAACGATTTCGTTGTAGGAAGCTATCAGATGTGGTCGCTTTAAAAAAAATTTGTTCATTTATTTTTGATACACAGATTGTTACTTTAGTACATACTGTACGCTTACTATCGTTGTATTGTCATTTTGTCATCATAAGCAATTGTGTTTTTTATTTTTTTTTCAAATTCATAATCAAAATTCAGTTTTTTTTTAAATTCACAACTTACGTCTTTGATTTTTCGGAATACATATTAAAAAACGCAAGTATTAAAACGTTGCTAACAACAATTTTTTCGCATACAGGGGTGCTCATTAAGGTCTCTTAAAAATTGGTAATTTGGTATTTTTTAATAATGAAACCAATTTCTGAAAGCACGGAAGAGCAATCAATTGTGGGTGTAGATCAATTTTCAACAATTTGTTTATAATTTTTTATTCACAAGCAATGGTCGTAAATTCCTTGGCAACTTCCACGACATCAGAGCGGATATAAATGGATACACACGATGGCACTTATGCCCAACGACGCAATAAAATTTGCGTAACGTGCTCAACATTGGCTCGTCGCATCTTCGAAAATCCCATTTTCTTCCGATGCGGAATCTATTCGTGGTGAAGTGCTTCACTTATAGCAGTTTTTGCTTCTTTGTCAATGTCATGGTTTACCTGAAACAAACGATCCTCTTTCATTTTGGGTCGGTGGTGAACGGTCGGGTCGTTCCGCTGCTCTCTTGAGTTAGCGGTCGACCTCCGTCCTCTACCAATCAAATGATTGCCCCGGCTCCTAGAAAGGAATGGAACCCTTGGAG